>JAOYSI010065245.1:3640-23143 GCA_025775065.1 Hiodon alosoides | reverse complement strand
TTGGAACGCTGGCGGAGAGCGAGAGAAACTCCCAGAATCCTGCGCTGGAGTGGAACATGGCTAGCAGGTACACCCCAATGGTGCCCCATGGGTAAACGCCCCTCTGTGGAACATGTCTAGGAGGTACACACCAATGGTGCCCCATGGGTAAACGCCCCTCTGTGGAACATGTCTAGGAGGTACACACCAATGGTGCCCCATGGGTAAACACCCCTCTGTGGAACATGTATAAGGGGTACACCCCAGCGGTGCCCAATGGGTAAACGCCCCTCTGTGGGAGCAGCCTAGGCTTGGTTTAATGGCTGCGAAACACAAAATCCTTGGTTCTATTACAGTTTCTCTGTATCAATAATTAAAGTAATTTAAGTTAAGAAAAACCACCAAAATCTGAGTGCTCTATCCTAACCTCCCGTAAAAATTACCTTTCCATCACATTGATAGATTTTATAATGAGATAATCCTAAGAATTTTCTGTTAATCACCGTCTCCTGGAGTCATCTGTGGGACAAACTCGTATTCAATTAATAAATTCCCTTTCTAGTAGCGTCTCTCCAGAATATTATAATTACAAACCTTGTCAGTTTTATGGACACAGGAGCTAAAACAAGCACAAGTTTAACGGTCTGTTTGGCCTAAGGCTTTTTTTTCCACTTATGTTTTGAAAAGGAGTAGGCCCAAAAATCACAGAAACATGGATTCCAGAGTGGTTCCCTCTTGACTAAAAATAACCTTGGAAGAATTCAGAGTGGTGCAAAAGGCAACATGTCCAGGTCACCAGAGCTTTCATGTCCAGAGTGGAGACACAGGTATTCCACAGTCATTTAGTACCTTCCAGGTCCCATCACCTGTCTCTCTGCTGTTGCAGACACCCTGTTTGACTGCGGCGCTCAGCCTGGGGCCACAGGAGCTGCTGGAGGGGAATCTTTCAGGGCCCAAACGCTGTGTTTTTGCAAGGAATTCAGCCTCATTTAGTCATATTTCTTTTTCCCCTTCAGTAGCTTTGGCCGGACAGCAAAGGTTTCCTGTTTTTCGACCGTGGCCATCCCAGCGAGGGACGGTCATAAAGCACGCTTGGTGTGTAGCTGCTTTATTCCGCTGTCCACGCTCATAAACCGCCTGCCGCTCGGGGTCTGAAATTAACAAACAATTGCTGCAATCCAACACGGTTCTCTGTAGTGAGAGCCATTTGTCAGAATGGGTGCAGCCGTTTTCTCTTACTTTTACCCAACATGGAGGGCACACTTTGATATTATGTCATATATGTCAATAAATTTAACCCGGTCCATAAGACCCCAGCGAGTAAACCTCTTCAGTAGTATTGGTCCTATGGTTTGTCCTCGAAGCGACCAGGTTCAAACTATCTTGTTCTTGTTCATCTCCGTGGATACCTCCTGTGATGGAGACGCAGAGAATGATAAGGCTCTGTGAACGTTCAAGGTTATTCAGGATTTTCTCATTATTTAAATGTGTGACTCATAGTGTCAGTGGTCTTAAAGGAGCCAGGTTCACGGCTTTATGTATCTGTAGTGCAACGTGTCTGGTGACATTCTGCTCCCAGGTTCACACCCCCCCCCCGCCATCCTTCCTGCTCAAGTCATCACCGCTGGCGGGACCTTTATTTCCATTTAATTCCAGTAGTTGCTGATCTCCACCAAGCGCTGTTCGCTTCCTGAGGTTTTGTAAGGAAATTCCGTCCACAACAGTCTGCTGACAGAATCTGTCCGCATGATAGTGTAGAATTCCAGCGAAAGACGTCCGTGTTTGGGAGCCGTGAACTTTCTACCTTCCTTCACCAGGCCCTTTGGTGTCACACAATTCCCCCTGCTGTGTTCACACTGGTTAGCTGTGTGTGATTCATAACAGCCCCTTCCCTCCGGGACGTCCTGTGTTTTAGTTTAGCTCTGCCCGCGGCAATCGGCGGCACCTGTGACAGGCAACAGGGGACTGATCGTTTCACATGGTGTCTGAAATAAGTTGCAAAAGCCTAATTAAAATAATAAATAGATTTTGTCTGTGCCAATGAAGCCCCTGACAGAAAGTTTTACCTCTGAAATAGAAGCCTCCTAACCCTCCCCCACTCTGTGCTGTGGAAACTCACGTTGGCGAGTATGCCTGTGGGGTACTGGTAATGTACATTTACTTTTCAGAATGTGATATGATATTGGCACTGGCTTAACTCAATCCTCCAGGCCACCTAGAAATCCAGCTTTTTCTAATCCTGTGCTGACGATAAATATTGGAAGCTACGCCGTTTGATTGTTTTAATAGCAGCAGATGTGGCAATTAACACCACCTTATAAAGCCGACTTGTATATTTGTTTTACTGCTAACAAATGTTCCCACAAATATAACTTGATTGTGGGAATGAACATTAGTGAAACAGGGAAAGTTTATATTTTAAGGTTTTAGTTTGGGTTTGTATATACAATTAGGGTGTGTTCCCAATATAGAATTGTCAAATAATGTCTCACGTTGTTCTCAAAATTATTCTAGCTTGTAGCTGAAATGTCTTTAAGGGATGTTTGAAATGCCCAGTTATGGAAATATTTCACAGGTTGGCCTGCAAGTGTAAATGGCTTTTGAAGGCTGTATTTGGAGTACGGGGTAGGGATCGCACCAGTTGGAATTTGAGAAGCCAGTCAAGACAAAAATGTGTGCCCACTCGTCAGCCAAGACCGAATATTACTTAAGCCTTAAGTGCATTGACTGGTTGTTGAGCGGAGTAAATCTGACAAAGTAAATGAACATGCAGCCTAGCTTTATAATCCTGAACAAACTCGCTACTTGGCTTTCCCGAAACGGCGGAGTCCCAGATCGGCCAGTGGCAAGCTGGAGCCCAGGGTGCAACGGGACGGGAACTGCCCGCGTAGGGAGGCCCCCCTCGCAGAGTGAACCACAGGGGAAGAGGCAATTCAGAATCAACCTATCATGTCATGTAATCAACCTAAGCTGCTTGTGTTTGCTACGTGGGAGGAAACCCGGATCAACCACGGCGAACTTGGGCAGAATGTGCAAGCCCCTGAACATGGAGACCAGAGGCCAAGATCAAACCCAGATAGTACACATGTATACTCGAAGGAGCAGCCTCCCATGTCATTTGACTGAGTGATTAAGGGCTGCAACAGAAACCAGGAGGCGTTGCAATCCTGGGTCTTGCTCCTGCCCTTCCTCCCTGCACTGGATGTTTTCTGACGAGGTAATGTTTACCGAGGAAGAAGCAAGAGCATTGCCAAAGAGATGGCAGTTTTCTATAACGTGTTGCTCAGAGGAGAATATGCCTGTATGGTGGATGGTGGTGCTGTTAGCTCTGCTGCCTCACTGCACCAGGGGCCCGGGTTCGATCCCACACTCTTGTCACTTGAGTGGTTGGAATTTGGATTTTCTTCTTTTGTTCTATGGGTTTTTAATGGGTGCTTAACTGAGATTGTTGGCTTCAAATTTTCCCGTTTGGTGTGCGTGTGTGAATGTGCATGTACACATGTGATTCCCCAGGATGACCATAGGTATAGGGTGGGCCTAATGCGTCGTGGTGTACGCTCCTGCAACGTCACAGAGCACCGTTCGCGTTGACTCTCTGGGAGATGAAGAAGCTGAAAGTTTATCGTTGAACCAACGCTTTTGTGCTTCCAGCATCCAACGGCACCAGGAGAGAAGGGCTATCCTGACGCCCATCCTGACTGACTTCTCTGTCCGACTGACGGCTGCACCTGCCATCATCTTCAGCAAGCCGGTTTCACCTGACAACGTCCAGGTGGAGGTGAGATCAGCTGCCTATATAGGCTGTGTGTTGCAGTGGGCGGTTCACTGGTTTCTACCTACACGTCCACACTGTCCCTGTGCGTGCTTGCGGTTACGTTAGCCTTGAGTAAGTTATGTACGAGTCAGTTTTTACACTGGATCAATGTAATATTTGAGGAGCGGTTTATTGCTGCAGTGTGCATTCTGGGGACTATTCAGCATTGCCCGTGTGTGTTCTCTATGTGTAGTCTGTGTTTCCTATTAAATCTGTTCTTCTTTTACAAATCAGCAGCATATAAACCAACAGTTTGGTAAATATCTTGTCGATTTTAGTTTTTTTTTTCTTTTATCAGTCATCTGTAAATTCTTTTTGTGCATGTTTTTGGTAAGTGATTTTGAATGACAGTTTCCTCTCTGCTACACGTGTCAGTATAAAGTTCCCTCAATGTGTAGCAGCAGTTTTCTGAATCGACAGAGGGAGGAGCAATGATTTGTAACTCTCCAAAAATTGGAATGATTCCAAGGCAATAACAACAACAAGAAAAATGAATGATGACCCATATGAGAATAAAATATAAAATAAAGGATCCGAGTAAGCTAAAAATAAGGGGAGCGAGCAATCGTGGACCGGGAAGCCACTGACGTACAGAGTGTTCAGTTACCCCATCCTGACGTGTGCGTGATATCCTGTACCAGCCCCTCAGGCCTCTGAGTGCTGGGCTGGGCGTGTCCCTGGTGGCAGCCGTGCGAGGAGGCCTAGAGAACTCAGAGCTGTGCATCTCCCTGCAGGAGATCGTGGTGTGCGGCCATTCCCTGGAAGTGAACATGACCACAAGCCTGGACTTCTTCCTCAGCGTGGCCCAAGTTCAGCTCCTGCAGCAGCTGCTCCGAGCCAACGTGGTGGGAAGTGAGGCCCCTGAAAAGGCTGCCGAGGTAACGAGAGGTGGTGGGGGGGAGATCTGGGGGGTCAGGGAGCCAGCGGGGGTGGAATGGCTTAACAGACTCCAAACATCACTTTATAACCCATCATCCCCGCAGCCTGGGACTATGGATTGAGACAGGGAGATCACTTTATAGTATAGTTCACCGCCCATTTTTGTGGGGTGGGTTGGGGCAAATGGAGTTAAATATTTACTGGTGTATAGTAACACAGTTCTCCTAATCTCGCTTTAGTTTATCGTCTTCAGCTGCAGCTTTCAGAGTATTTTCTATTGTTTACAGAGAGGAAAGTTTGGCGCCATTTGCTCTGTCTGTCCAGTTAATAAAGCTTTTTAATGGAACACAATATAAAAATATTTACCAGCTGTTGTGCATGTGGGCACACTGTCAGGAGGAAGGGGAAATGAGGCAAGATAACAGAGCGGTTTTCAGCGTTGTCTGTACTGCGAATGTTCGCCAGGGTGGTCAGTGCAGTAATAAGACAGTGGCCCCGGCCTCAGCTCTGCTGAGGGGAATAAACAGCTTTAGTCTCAGGGTGCAGGAGTACATTATCTACATTACTGCTCAGTAATGCGACATGTTTAGCCAGGGAGGTTTTCCAGCAGGATTCTGCTTCAGCCTCCTCAACGCAAGGTGCACACACACACACACACACACACACACACACACACACACACACACACACACACAAAGGGCCTCAGGGTTGATCAAGGGGCTCGTGGTTGAGAAAACAATTTTAGTGTTGGATGTAGAGGTACTTCCATCTACTTGTTGTCTCCCCCACACCACCCCACCCCCTTACCAAACAAAACCTCTAAACAAAAATCACCACACAAGGAATTTTAATAAAAACCGTGTTTCTGACATTAATTTTACCCTAACCGTTTTTTAAACATTGTTTGCTTTGTAAGAAATATTTATATATGTTTAAATATATATATATATATATATATATATATATATTAAACAAATGGGTAGACAATCATTTTTCAGGAGGTGTCTCACATCTGTTTCTTATTTGAGAGAGATCTCGGAGCCCTCACCCTTGCTTGTAATGATTCATCGTTTGCCTCTTTTGGGCGTGGGTTGAAGAGGTTGCTACCCAGAGTTCACCTGGGTTCAGGACATGATATTTAGCAGCTCTTCTGCTGGTGCACTCTCATCAATCCAGTGCAAGGCTGACAGCAGGGAGGCCTGCGCTGCTTCTCCAATGACCTGCTCTGCACCATTGCTCGTGCTGCAGGGCCCTCTAGTGGTCAAAGAAAAAAATATACTCATGCACAAGCTCAGAGCAGCTGCCCTTTTTCCTGAAAGGGAAAAAAAAAACATCATAGTAAATCCGAAAGGTCATTAAAAAAATGTTTACATATTCAACACATGGAGTATGCACATCATATTTATATTATATTATATATGTTTTATATGTTTCTGTGATTAGATGCAGAGTTAATAATGGAACAAACTAGACTATCTGGACATAACCTTTTCTATGACTCGGCACACAAATTTCCTCAGTGGTTTACCAAGCCTGTGGATATGTATAAAACAACCTATAGAAAACAACAATGCTGTTTCAATTTACCGCTGTTTAATACTGCTGCTTAAATTTTCAAAAACAAGAATGTAAATTAAAAATAATTTTAGAGGCTCCTAATGGCTGGGCATGGATTTCAAAAAGGCAGCTGTGTTTTATCGTGTACGCTAATGAATTTGTTTAAAAAATACAAAAAAAAAAAAAAAAAACCTGGCAGGAACGCCAATTTGTGCTTAAGTGCCATGTTTGTGACTTCAGCAGACTTCAGCACAAGGTGCCTTGAAGGCTGTGGCTCGGCACCACGCAGCAAGACCAACCAAGTCTTAGAACTGGGTTTAGGGGTGACAGGTGGTGTGGAAGTTTTTGATTTAAATGAACCCTGGAAATTGGGGATTTTGGGAATTATGTTTGTCTTTGTCATCAAGTGATTGGAATCTGGTATCTTTTCAGTTCAGCGCATGTCTTTGTTACCTTATTTGCATTATGTCAGAAGAAAGTATAAAACCATATAAAAGGCAACATATTGAGTCTCGTTGTGTAAATCCACAATTACAAAATAGTTACTTGTATATTTCCTCTGTCATCATTACTGTTCCAATATAACCCTTACCAGGATTTACAGATGGTTCCCACATTTGTTATGTAGCATTCCCCTTGTTTGAAGTCTGAAGCCAAACGGCAGAGTGGAGCTCTGAGCCGCCATAGTTGTGAGGGTAAGCGGGCATCGCTACAGGGGGAAGAGGAATCTGGAGGTGGAGGTCAGAAAGTGTCAGCGGTGTGCCGTCCTCTGGTAGCCTAGCTTCACCCATGCTCCTCTTGTTTACCATCTCCCTGCCGCCCGCCCGGTGGCCACTTTGTAGTGGAAACTCTGGCTTGGCAAGGCTGTTTCCCTGTCCGCCAGCAGCCGCCACAATGACATCCTTCCAAAATATTTCAGAAATGGCAAACCGAGCTCGGAGAGGAGAGAGAGAAGGGGAAATACATTTTAAAAACAATTATCGACGTCGCTTGCGTCCAGAGGCCGCTCTGGAGGCCTAGTTATCCACAGCAGCGAGAGCCCTTGGCTCCACCGTCATGTGTTTGTACCCTTCCCAGCCTCGGGGAAGTCCCTTCTTTCTGTTGCGCATCACATCCCGGGCTAATTACACGCCTTTGGGAATGGCGCATTACCATGGGCTTCTGTTGGTCCGACCAACGGACCTCATCACAAGGAACCTCTGAATCACTCTGTTTGGAGTAAACATCCCCACACAGCTTCTCGTCTCTGGCCCTGAGCTCATCTGCCAGGACCGCCGTGCTTCACCGTGCTTCGGAAAAACACCCCTTTCCTCCCAGCCTCTGCTGTCGTTCTGGGGGCGTGAGAGCAGGTTCCTTCCCTGATCGCAATCTTTCAAACAGGACTGTGAAATGCAATGTGGCACCGTGTCACGTGAGCTCCTCTACCGGAGGACGATGCACGCTTAGGGTCATGATGTGTCGATGCTCAAAGCTTGTTTTCCTTTTATGTTGCCGATGTCACGTCTGGATTGAGGGGAAGATGCGATTGTTCTGGGATCTGTGTGAGGTATCTTACTCTGTATACCAATATGTTACCCAGGGCATTTCTTCCTGCTCATGTCTTAAGACAAGGAAAAACCTTTAGTCTCGAGATTCCGGGATCTCGCTCTCCATTCCAAAAAACGGGTTGGTCAACGGCTGGGGTGGCGTGAGGGGCGAGGGAAAGCTGGGCACGCCGCCTGTCGGAAGAGACTGCTCTGGGGGGGCGGCTGTGTTTGCTTAAAGACGCTGAGAAACTGTAAGTGTTGTCGGTAAAGCTGGGAGACGGCCTCTGCGAATCAGAGGTCAGGACCGAACCAGCGCTGCCTGTTAACCCTCTCCGAGAGGCATATCGCTTTCAGGGCCCGGAAAACAAAAGAGTCTCCCATCCAGGTCGACTTTATTTTCATTCGCCCCGTCGATCCGCCGAGCAATAATAAATATCACTCCCGGTGCGTTCATCTCCCTTTACATCTGGGCTGCTTAACATCTGTTAATTAACATCTGCTTAACATCCTCAGCTTATCTTAGGCATACATATTTTCATAGTGAGCGTTCATCGTGCTCTGCCCGTTGTTATGAAACCGTATCTTTTTGCGTGGAGCTTGGTGACCCCTCATATGTGAATCAACTGCTAATTGACAGGCAGTCAAAACAATTCACCTTTCCCCATTCCAAGGGGCCAAATTATTTGCCCCAGCCTCCTCAGACGCGGCACATTTTTATGAAAACTCACCTCAGAAACTCAATATATTTGAGATCAGTAGCAGCTGAATTGCGCTTTCGTTACTGGGCCGTCGAAATTGGCGTGAAACCCCAGATAAAATCGGAGAGTTGGAATCGCATTAAAGGGAGACAAATGCTGCTTTGAGGTGAGGCACCAAACCCCCCCCACCTTTGACCTGCAGATCAGCTTTCATCTCGGGTGAGGGGACAGGGTTGCCCTCTCCCCCCAGTAATGGGGGTCGGGGGGGATGGGGTCACGTACTCAGGGGAACAGTAAAACCGGGGCCCAAAAGGCAAACTTTGTCAGGCGCAAGCCACTCTCCGATAAAAATGTTTAGCTTCAGCCTCCACCTGTGTAAGCAAAGGCCCACTATTACAATAACAGGTGAATGAAGGGAAAGCGGTGGGGTTTTTTTTCTTTCTGTTTTAGGTTTCAGTCAGCCTGGCACTGAGACTCTGATTTGTCGATTACTGTGGCCTTCCCTACCCAAGACAAGAGAAACGACACCTATTTCATCTTTTTGTTGTCCCTCATATCATGATGTTCCACAGTGGTTTTTATCTGATGTTGGGAATCCGGGCAGAAACAATCACGCTTGTTAATGCTATATATGGCCCTGTAATTTTCCCCAGTTACCTAACAGCTTTACATTCTGCACAGCATTTCGCCATTACTGCCATCTTAAAACGGTTCCCTTGTTCTCGGAGCAGGGCATTTATGATTGTGCCATTAGTCCTATATTGCATTTTTTGTCGCCCGTCTCATAACTGGAGCGATCTTTCGATTGCGGAATAGATCTTTCATCATTGCTTCGTTGGCCCGCACCGCTTCTGAGTCTGAATGTCCATCATTGCTGTTTTTTTTTCCCCCTCCAAAATGAAACGGAGGGGAGATTTTTCCCTTTTCCTTTATTCTAACTTAATTTTTATAAATAATGGGTCTGCCAGAGCCATTAGTCACCATTCGGACCCTCCTCGCTGTTTGAAAGGATCATAACACTGTCACCAGGCCCAGTCAGAGCCGATCTTTGTCATCGTGCCTGCCCTTATTTAACCTTGTTTGTGCTGCTTTGCAGTATTTCTGCTGCCTCGTAACTGGAGAAAAACGGCACAGGGCCACCAACATGAGCATTTATTATGCCTTGAGGCACATTTAGAATATGTGTGTGTGTGTGTGTGTGTATATATATATGAAACATTTGCCTTGTGAGATCTAGTAAAACTTTAGTTTGTTGTTTGTTGGGAAGTGGCTGGTTACTGATGAAGTTCAGAGCTGTCATCTATGACATAAGACCTGCATCAACTTTTTTGCACTATGCTCCTTATCCGTCTGACCTCCGACTTCGCGTCCTATGGCTTTATGTCCTGCGGCTTCTCGTCCTCCGGCTTCACGTCCTCGCTTCCTCCGGCTTCATGTACTCGCGTCCTCCGGCTTCACGTCCTCCGGCTTCTCGTCCTCCGGCTTCTCGTCCTCGCGTCCTCCAGCTTCACGTCCTCCGGCTTCACGTCCTCGCATCCTCCGGCTTCTCGTCCTCCGGCCTCGCGTCCTCCGGCTTTGCGTCCTCCAGCTTCGCGTCTTCCGGCTTCGCGTCTTCCGGCTTCTGGTCCTCGCATCCTCCAGCTTCACGTCCTCCGGCTTCATGTCCTCGCATCGTCCGGCTTCTCGTCCTCCGGCTTCACGTCCTCGCGTCCTCCAGCTTCGCGTCCTCCGGCTTCGCGTCCTCCAGCTTCACGTCCTCCAGCTTCTCGTCCTCCGGCTTCACGTCCTCTCGTCCTCCGACTTCTCGTCCTCCGGCTTCGCGTCCTCCGGCTTCGCGTCCTTGCGTCCTCCGGCTTCACGTCCTCGCGGCTCCAGCTTCACGTCCCCATGGGCCACTTTTCTGGCTTGCATTTTTTTTTGGCACGCTGACCCCAGAGTGTCTCACTCCCTCTCACCTCTGTCCACATCTGGGCCTCGGCACTACGGCTGAGATGCTTCGTTGTCTGCAAAAAAAAAGTGCAATGGCAGCAAAAAATATGGTTTCATTAGGATAGGAGCTTGGAGTTGTATATAAAAGATTTTTAAGGGCCATCCCTACTGCCAATTCCTTTTTGTGCTCTCCATCTGGATTTGGGCTTGTGATACCGTATCTGAAACAGGGATTTTAAAAAATTTTATTTCATTTATTTTATATCTTTATTACTTGATATCCAGCCTGTCTAGTATCTGTGATTGAACAGACGGCACATAAAATCTAATCAAAGCCCTACTGTAGCTCAGATGGTCATTTCCAAGCCAAGTGTTTATGAGGGACAAACAAGATGTTTCAAATTATCTGTGTATCGTTTTCAGATACCTAAAGCACACTGAACTGATTTAAGTTTCCTTTGTTTTTGTCAGGCCTTACCCTGTTCAGCTAATTTTCCTTACAGTAAGGCATTTAATAGTCACTTGTAATGCATGTTACTGCTCCTTTGAGCACGTTCAAAAAACAATCAAATATCCAATAAAGCCACCGAAAACTCTGCATTGTACACAGTTGCGCGCTTAGTTAAAAGTAAAGGATAAATCGCGTCAGAGACTTTAAAATAGCATCTCCTGAGAAAACCGAGTTTCCGTCCTGCTCTACAAACTCACAGTTTTACTGTTGCAGGGCCACAATCCAAGGCCCAACACTGCGTCCAGCAAATAGATAGACTATGTTTGTCAGGCGGACTTCACTCGATGCTTCCTGCTTAGTGTCCCCAAGTTAGTTGGGGTATTAGCATTAGTAAAATTAAAAATGTATATATGTTTTCTCAATACCTTTTTTGATAGTCCAGCTCTGATTCAATCCTTAGGGTTTTATTGGGAACTGTTTTCCTGCCGCAAGGCCTCTTGTCCCACATAATGCGGTGGGCTGCAGCGATGGGCGCTCGCCGTTTGAAAGCATGCTTAATTGTTCATAACCAGGGTTTATAGAATAATTTCGTAAACGGCGCCAAAAGGCTGCCGTGCCTCGGGACACGCCCCATGGGGTACGTGCTACGCCGTAGTCTGCTGGATGTCACGCCGTTGGAATAATTTCTGCTACATTGAACAGACTTTTTCTGGGCTGTTTTTGTGGCAAAATATTTGTAAGCAAACCAGGGCTGCACTGCCGGGCCAACTGCTTATGTTGAGAAGAGTTCTTTTGAACTCAAATAATTAAAATCCTGTTTCCCAGTGCCAGCTTTTCTATTGAACAGTACAGTTCTCCGAGGATATTGACTCGCAGACTTCACTGCTTTCTCTCCAGTGTAACAGGTTTTATCATTTGGTCTTGTTTTTCCTAAGCACAAGTTGTCCAAAACCGCAGCCACAGATGAAAAACAAGTCCCCTCTCTCTCCCACTCGGCCCTGACAAGCAGTTTTCAGCCTCATAATTTGACATGTTCTCATGATTGCATCCTGTAACAGAGGGATTTTTGGGAGGCCTGACTTGGGACATTTGGAATGTCAACATGTTCAAATTATGCTGTCACCGGATGTTTGGTATTCCCGGCCCAAGTTGTGGCATCACCGAACAAAAACGCCTTTGGCAAGTCAGACACATATTAGGATGCTGACATTGCTCTCGTCCTGTGCAGGACACAACGGGGGCCCCGCTGCTAAAGGATCACTCGATGGGATATTGTGTGGTTGCTACGTGTCCGTATGCTTACGCCTGTATGTATTTCTGAGCTGCTCGGTTGTGTTTAACGGCATGTGCGTGCTCAACCGTTGCCGACAGCCGCTCTGGGCTGGGGCCGCATCTTTTAGCTGGCCAGGGTCACGACCTCAGGCAGACTCTTTGTTGTGGTTCAGCTGAAGTGCAGCGCAGGTTGCCTTTGTTATTTAAACAAAGTTCAGCCCATTAAAGGGCCTTTTGATGCTAAAACGACTGTTGAACCTTCAAAGAAAATGACTTCATGAAATAAATTTCTTTCCTTGAAAACTAGAAGAAGAATTGCGGTCTTTGTGGCATTCCCTTTTTTTCCCCTTTAGTCGTGAGGTACTATGTATAGTAATAGAATAGCACAGCACATTCAGGCCGTGGACTCTTGATATTGCCGGCAGAACTTGAGGTCTGTCACCTCTTCCAGCCAACCTGGAACCATGGCAGAGCGACACAAGAACCTCACAAAACCGACTGATGAGTGTTCTCACTCAGGACAGCGGCCGTGTACCTCAGTCACTGAAATGCATGCAGGCATCATTGAAATGCATGCATATGCTGTTCATATCGATACTTTCTGTTATCCTCCTATAAAAATATGGTATATATTTTATCATTTACTTTGGCTATCGTTGTTTCACAGCATGAATTACGGTTTGTTTGAAATGTATTGAAACTGTATCAGTAAAAAGAGTTAGGGTTCTTTGTGAGTATGTTTATCTACTAGGAACTTCGTTTCAAGTATTTTAACTTGCAGTGCCATGGGTCCAGTGCTTTAACTATTACTTCACAGTGCTGTTTATTGACAGATGGCGCCTTTAGGGGCTGTATGTCTCCCCTTATGGTGCTATGGTAGGAATAGTAGCCATTGCATTGGCATTTTATCTTAATAAAATAGCAAAAAGAGATGCTTGTGCAGGTCAGTTGTATGCCATACAGAATGACGGGAGGCTGTTAATGTAATTGAAAACAAGCGAACCTGAATTATGCGTTGAGATGTAAAAACAAGTGACTTGGAGTTGCGCTCGAAATAGGTGGCATTGAGCATTTGGAATCGCGGAGAGTTGAGCCACAGTTGAGCCATAGGAAACTGGGTCAAATGTTACACAGATGCGACCAACGTGATTGGCTCTTGAGACCCGTGGTTTCACACTTCTGAGATTTTCCACAATTTACGTGTTGCAAGAGGGTGACCTCATGATTGGCCGCTAGGTTTTTGATCAGAGCTGGGGAGTGATTGCTCAGGGATCTGGAAATAATGCTTCAGTGCCACCGTCATATAATAGAAAGTAATGACTGGAAAATGGGATTTAAACTGGAAAAGTACACAAGTACGGGTTTTGAATTTATTGCAGTCTGTCAATGGGTAAATTGGTGGACATTCAGAACTTGTGCATACCTGGTTTCTTCCTGGCTGAGTTTGCGGTGATATAAATAGCGCAGGGGGCACGCAGGGTGGCATCCAAATCTTGGCCGAGTTCGGTGATGACATTGGCAGAGTTGGACCCAGAGCTCAGTACTGCAGCACATGTGCTGTTGGGCCCAGTGGACCGGCCTTCCTTTCACTGCATTGATGTGTTTGACATTCAGCTCGACAGAAACATGAATTGGCAGTTTTTTGAATACACTGAAAACATGCAGTTTAGCATATTCAGTTCAGTTCTTTAGAAGTGCGATTCATATTTTCCTAAAATCGTTGGAGAAAGGTCATCCCACGTTTATCATTTAGTAAGTCGTCACATTTGTGACTATGATTTTAATATGATGTCCCAGCATGCAAAACTTTAGTAGTCTTGTCTTCTCCGTGTTTTCCAGCCTTCAAAGCTGCAGTTTTAAATCCTCATTTGTCCCCAAAATGGCAGGAAAAAATTTAATTTGGTTGATATTTACAAAATATGGCTTTTACTAATACAAGACACATAGACCAGATATACCTTTATTGTCATAATCTTGAACGCTTGGAAAACATCTTACATATATATATATATATATATATATATATATATATAGATAGATAGATACACACACATACAGAGTGCACATCCTTTCTTCATTAGCTGAAAGGAGCAGGGATTTTGGCACAGCCTCAGTATGGAAGCCCTGTGTTGCTTTTTATACGGATCTTGTTTTTAGCCTTTGATGACACTGTTTAGAATAGGAAATATCTAATAAGTCAAGCATTCCGTTTAATGTGCTGCCAGTGAGTTTAATATATGCCTGGAGGTCTGAAACACTATCTACGCTGCTGCAGTAATATACATTTAATTCTCAGGAAGGGAAGGTTGAATGTGGGAGCAGCAGCTGAGTGTACATGTTGAAGTGTCGTAATAGAAACCATCTGCAGGTTGGGGAGGGGGAGGAGGGTGGAGGGGGGCGGGATGGGAGAGCGGGACACAGAACCGCTCTGTGCAGTACATTTTTACGGCTTAATCATAATCATGTTAATGTACACCAGTAGCTAATTAAAGAAAACTTTTATCGTTTACGTTGAGTCTTGCTCAGCGAAAGGGGGCATTCTTTTCGGTCACGTCGCTAGCCTTTAATGGACTGGGGCTCAGTCTGAGGTTGGGCCGCTGTTGGGATACGTCTGTGCTAATGTCATGCTTTTGCCCGAAACCCATTTCTGCTCTCGTTTATTTTCTCGGCGTATTAGCCCAGCTCCTGCCCATATCCCGGGACACGTACGGCGTGTACTTATTATTTGACTTATGAAAAAAATAATTTATTCAGCTGGGTTTACCAGGAGTAGCGCAGGCCCAGTCCGCGTTCCTGCTCGTGCACCGTTAACATTCCGGCCTCTGCGTTTCACTTTTATATCTGACGTTTTCGTTTTCACTCATACTCCCATAAGTATCTATTTTTAGGAAATCGTTAATGAGCAAATAAACACTCAGCGTCCCTGCTGTGCAGAATTCCCTGTTTGTTTGAGCTTAATTTTTAACGTTGACGGCTTTTGTTGTAACTACAGTTCTCTGCGTGATAAGGTTTCAGAGTTAGGACTGATAGCGGCCGAGAGAAGCGTCTGAGATTGATTTAAGCATTCTGCAGGCGGTAGCGAAAGCTCTCCATGTGAAATAAATCACGCGTTGCGGCCCACACGGAGATGGATCGCTTGGAAGCACAGGCTGTTTTCTGATGGTACGAAAATGCACGATTAAATCATGCTGATTTATGTTTTGTCGTCATTATCATTTCCAATAAGGCTGGAGGAATACCATGCTCTGCCATACGTAGCACTGGCCCGGCGAAGTGTGTGTCGAACGCCTCATTTGGTGCATGGAAAAAATCAGATTAGCCTCGACAAAGCCTTTAGTAATTGTTAGTAAAACCGCACACTGCTAGCTCTTATTTTCGAGATAGAAGGGAATCTCGGCTTCAGTGCCCTGCCATTGTTTGAGAGTCCACTGCTGTCCTGCTGATAAATCCACAGTGTCTTATTTACTGCAGTTTCACGCCAGTCCAAAGGGGGTAGGATAATTTTCGACTTTGGAGGAAATGGTACGAACACAGCTGGCCTTTCTGTCTTCCGGTGCTCTCTGTGAGGTCTGGTTTCATCGCAGACTTCACCCAGCCCAGACGGACATCATATGCTGTTTTGGTCCATGGTTTGATGACTGAGCATGATCCAGGCCCTTTGTGAGAACACTGCGATATTCACAGACGCCAGGGGTCATGGCAGCCGGCCACGCTCGTGTAGTATCCCCCTGGCTAATCCTCAGCCTTCCTCCCTCTCCATCCTCTCTTCATCCTGCCTCCTGTTCCGCTCCACACCCCTTCCTACCACATGCCCACTCCAGTCACCCCTGGCAGAGCTGGTTCTTATTCACATCCTGCTTTAGCCAGAATCATTCACGTCAGGTTCCCCCGCGGTTGAAATGGGATTTGCAATACAATGTTGCGTTGATGTTCCTGTCACTGTGAAAAGTCATCTAAAGGAGGCGCTGAGAGTGTGAGATGCAATGAGCTGTGCTAATGTTTCATACTATTTGTGTGCACCCTTGTACAAGGTGAAGCCAAGGTGAAGATTTTCTATGCCTCAATATGTGCAAAATATCAAAATGAATCAAATTGGGCGCCATGGTCAGAAAAAGCCAAATGTCTATGCCATACTTTTTGTCATAGTGCCTTTTTTTGGCTTGTGTAGTTCTGATATCCTTCTGAATTTTCTGTGATTCAGGTGCGACAAAATGAGCCACGCAGCAGCTCCTCATCGCGGCCTAGTGGCGTGGACTCCTCTTCCCGCCACAGCGGCGCCCAGGACAGCGGTTTCGGCAGCGACAGCGCCCGCATCCGCATCGTGCAGATCGAGCAGCGGAGCGGCGCCAGTCACCACCGCATCGCCCGGCCTTCGCGGAAATCCACCATCATCAAGAACCTCAGCTTCATCCCTTTTGACGTCTTCCTCACCGCCAGCCGCATCTCCCTCATGACCTATGCCTGCACTGGTGCCCCTGCCGAAAGAGAGAAGGAGAGCGACAGGGCCGGGAAGAGCGCCCTGAACATGCCGGAGGGCGAGCCAGTACCCACAGCAGACCCGGGAATTTCCACGCTGACGGCCGAGGACCTGCTGAGCAGCAGCAGGTCCTCTCTCCTGCCGCTGAGCAGCGGGCTGCTGTCGCTGCAGAGCCTTCAGGCCCCGGGGCGCTCCTCTGCTCGCCAGGCACTGGGGATCACCGTGGTCCGGCAGCCTGGCCGCAGAGGCACTGGGGACCTGCTGCTGGAGCCCCTGCTTTACCTGCAGGTCTTCCAGCCCTCTGCACTGCTCAGCTGCCATCACCGCAAGCAGAAGCTGGAGCTCTCCGTTTTTGACGTGGCACTCAAGGGGGTCGCCACGGACTACAAGAGTCTGGGTGAGGAGGGTTTCATCGCTGTGCATTGTTGTGCGGGGCAATGTAGATCTCGGCTTTACACTTGTACTTTTGGGCTAAGTACCTCACTCAAGAATATAGAGCAATTCCCTGTTTTGGATTTGAACCTGCAACCTTCTGAGACATGCATGGTGTGTGGCAGTTCCGTTGATCTCTACAGCTTTTTTTTAGCCGTTTCGTCTGTGCGCTCTTTGTCCATCTCGCTCCAGATCCGGGGAAAACTCTCCCTGAAGCTCTGGACTACAATGTCTTCTGGCTGCAGACAGTAGCAGGGGAGGCGGACAGCAAGACGGGCATACCGCCTCCCCTTCTGTCTCTCCAGATCAAAGACTTTCTCAGTGGACAAGGTAAGATCCGGAGCCCAGCCCCATTACAAACACAACGTCAAATGTTTGGCTCTGGTCCCTCAGTGTGTGTGCGTGTGCATGTGTATGTGTGCCTTTGGTGATCCAGATGTTTCTGCTCTCTGGCCACCAGGGCCTGGAAGAGCCAAGGGTGTTGATGAGCGCCCCAGGACTATGAATAAGCAGAGCTCCTGGTCGCGTCACTTCCCCCTGTCAACGAGAGCAGATAGGCCTACACAATGCAGCTCTCTGTGTCCCTGTAAAAGAAGTGTCTCTGCTCTGCTCGGAGATTCCTCTCTCTGGGCATCCGGGTACACAGTGACCCTTGAGTCCTTACTCACACGTACGGCAAAACGGCTCGCCCAGGAATGTGGCGACTGTGCAGAAGACACCATGTCACATCATCACGCGCTGTTTGTTTAAAATACAGTCCAACCCGCCTCCTTTGCATGTGCAGCTGCGCTCCTGAGTTGTTTGCGCCTTGAGGTTTCATGCCTTGTGAGTGGATGGTTCCCACGGTGGCCCGTCGATGAGCCAAGTCGGGCCCCCCACCTCTTTCCAAGCAGTGAGCCACCAGGATGGACCACATGTGTCCTCCACTTACGCATGTGCACTGGAGACGCCGCGGAAAGGTGCTCTCAATTATCTGTGATGTCTCGTTTCATGGCTCTTGATGGAACACAGAACTCCATCAGAGGATGCAGATTCAGCTTCCTGTAGACAGCAGGGAAGAGTAGCAGATTTTACATGTTATTTATTACCCCATGCCAAAGAAGCACATGCCCGGGCTCTTACAGATGAAAGCTGATTTCCGTGCACCCCGAGACACTAAATACTGTGTGTATGTGCGTGCATGCAGACACTAAATACTGTGTGTAAGTGCGTGCATGCATGTGCATGTATGCCAGTATGTGTGTGGGTGGGTGTTTGTATGTACTTTACACTCATTTTGGTTCTGTTGCAGGTGATTCAGAGCAGCATTATTTTGATGGTGTTTTAATTTTGATCTTGCTCAGCGTGGTGAGAGCCCAGAGCAGACTGCCGCAAGGCCGCAGCGTGTTTATAGCAATGTGCTTGCAATTTTAGCAACATTTATTCGGAAATGCACACCAAGACCAATCAAAGCTTTCACTTTCAAGGTTACAAAATGGGAACAGTGTACATGTGTACAATAAATTGTATAAGTTTCAGAGTCATGACCTCGCCCCCTCACAGCAACGTGCACGCTGCGTGTCCTGCCCGTCACGACTGAATGAAGAACAAGCTTGGAAACTTCAGTCAGTGCAGATCGGGTTCAAGGCTTGACCATTTGTTGGCCTGCTTTTACTCCCTGTGTCTTCTCCCCAGTTTCTGACAGTCGGCGTGCCCCAGAGCTTCCCAACAAAAATTCAGGATTCACTCCCAGATCCACGCGTTCACGTTTTCTTCTACAGAAAGGTCAAAGGTGCACAACCTAGAGAAATAACAGCTACCATTTGGGAGGGTTGGTGGTTTATAAAAAAATCACCCCAGCAATAGCTTGCGCAGGTGATAGATTAGCTAGAACAAATTGGAACCATTACGGCAAAGTGTTCCTGGATCCTGTCAAGCTGTTGGAGAAAGGAGAGCTACTCAGCACTGTGTGCGAGCCCTTGCCCCTCAGAACCGGCTATAACCACCTAATTTAAGTCATACGACGTGTCTCTGCCCCCGGCTGACGTTGACCTTGCTCCCTGTGTGAAGCCACGATAAATCCACTCCTCAGCCCGGCGCCAGTCCCAGAAGATGGGCTCCAACCAACCTTGCCCCGCTGCTTGCCAGGCCTTTTCTAATTGTAGCGGGGCCACTGTCTTCCATGGCAACGCGAATGAAGCGTGCCCCTGTATGTTTATCAGTGTTATCAAAGTGGGAAATGAAAACTGAGCTGCAGAAGGGCCGAGCCACGCTGCTTTCAGGTTCATCATGGGGTCACTGAGAGTGACCTCAGGATGAAAGAGCTAGTAACCAGGGCAACGGGCTTGTTTGATCCCCCTACCTTCCTGCTGCACAGGTCTCAGTGTCGAACCTTGTTGGGGGGGGGGGGGGGGCCCGCGGGCGCGGCGGGGGGGGGCGGGGGGCGGCGGGGGGCCGCGGGCGGGGGGGGGGGGGGGGGGGGGGGGGGGGGTGAGGTGGGGGGTGTGGGT
>JAOYSI010065234.1:0-22867 GCA_025775065.1 Hiodon alosoides | reverse complement strand
AAGACAACTAAGACAACTAAGACAACTAAGACAACTAAGACAACTAAGACAACTAAGACAACTAAGACAACTAAGACAACTAAGACCAAACACACCATTCTCCACAACAACTCCCTCCCTCTTCTTATTCCTCTTCCTCTTTATATATGGCTGTCAATTAGTGGTGTCATCCTGGGAGGCGGGAGCAAGAGTGATGTCATCCTGGGAGGCTGGAATTCTCTGGGAGGGAGTTCAGACCTGCACACAATAGATGGTACAGCACACAAAACAAATAACTTCCCATCCCAGAGCCAGCGGGTTGTAACAAGTGCCTTGACCACTGCACCACATGCTGTACCGTTAAATCAATAAGATTTGGCCTATCAATATATCTAGTTATAGATATCTAGTTATAGATATCATAAAATTAAAATTTTTATGACTTGCTGTTATGAAACCACCATCATTATTAGGAGTTCAGTTGTGACATTAATTCATTGCGGGTATTGCGGATACTTTCCTTCACCCTTGTGAAAAACATATTTACAAAAAACCCTTCCTGTCAGACTGGATCTCTGAACCACACCAAGTTTTTCACAACATACTTCATCTCTACACTCCGGGTCAAATGAAATCCTTGTAATTGGCCTCAATGAATAATCAGAGTGAGTGTTGAGTTAGAGACTAAACAACCAACCTGACAAACTCCCTCCTTCCCTTAGCCGGACAGTGCTTTTCCAACTCTGTGTCACTCCAAGACTCCTGTTCACTCGGCAGGCAATATGATCTGGTTGCAAACCTCTCTTCTCTAAACCACAGGACTCGTTTAATTATATTATGTACTATCAAAACATTGACTGCACAGTTAACATCCTTATCGGCAGTCAAATCTAGTTGGGCTGCAGCAACACATCTCTGTGGTTCACTGAGGCGTGCCCAGTTCAGGAGTAATCCAACAAATGAATCAGTTAAACCCCGGCCCTGGGGCTGTGCCATTTCAACTCACGTATGCCCACATAACCCATGTTCTGCTGGGGTATTTAACTTGTTAACCACCTTGTTCAATACTGCAGGATCAGGATCAGGGTCCCAGGTCGATAATAATGACTAAAAACAGTGGGAGTGTACTTGCTTTTTAGGCACCATGTTTATACTTGGATACTTTGCATCACAATCCAGTCATCATGGCTAACATAACAGTCAGCCAACCCTCTCGCATCTGCTCAACAGGAACAAATATCTAATTTTGTATTAACAGTCCTTATTTCCATTATAGTCTATTGATAATTTAAAACTTGTTTTGCTTGCCAATCATAAAGAACAACTTCTGGTATAATTAAATCATCCAGTGGTTTTGATTCATGTTGCTTCATAGATAAAGGCAAGTTGGCCACGCCTAATGCACCATTGTTTCCCTGGTTTTGTGAGTGAAGAAAAAACGAAACACATTTCGAGGACAAAATGCAAGTGGTTTATTAAAAACCGAACACCATTACATTCAAAAGGCATCAGAAACAGAGTAAAAAGTTTTATTAAACTATGATTTATCTGAGTGAGATATACCACTAAAAATCCAGCTGCATTATAATGGACTTTAAGGCTTATAGGTGAATTGCAAACTTGGCAAGACATTTACAAAAAAACAAATACTGCTTTTTGACAGAAAAAAATAGGCAAAGATCTGTTTCCATGCATTTGCAAGTTAAATCATTTTGAATCTCTACACCAACCCTGTACCTCAAGTGCCACAGTGTCTGTAGGTTTTGAGCTGCCTCCCATGAGCATCAGACTTACACTTGGAAACAACAGGTGAGATCCTTTGCAGTACAAATAAAAGGTCTGATTTAAAAAAATCAGAGGTGAGTTGAAAATAAAACAAAGACACTGTGGCTCTAGGGGACACCAGTTGCTGACCAATACTCTACATGGGGCCATGGCGAAGCAGAGTTTTGGCACAAATCTTTTCTGACAGAAGCCATAGTGACCCCACTTTAGAAAAGAGGATAGGTAAATAAAAGTATTGCATATTAAAAAAAGTAAAACCAACTTGCAATTAAGACTATTCATTATGTTTCTGGTATGTCGGAACACACAGTGGGGATGAATAACTAAGGCCACTATCTGATAAACTGCGGTTATTTATAGACAGGAATGTGAGATTGTATACGCGGCCGGTCCACAGTACAGTGGACGTGGGGGAAAGGGGGGCTTAGCAGGGTTTAGACATTAGCCCGAATACGCTCCAGGGGGTCTGTATCCCACATGTGGGCGTCCCAGGCCTGGAACCAGCCAGTGAAAATAGGTGGTTCGGCACCCTGCTTGATGGTGACAATGGGCACACCACGACGTCCGGAAGGGTCCGTGTCCACATACTCTTGGGCTAGGAGGACAGATTAACGCATTATGAGGTGTGCAGGACTTGAAAAAACGGATTATGTTAAGGAAGTAACAAATATTCCTTGAAAATTCGGTTCTTAAAAAATGCTCTGTACTAAATGATATATAATGTTTCCTGTGAATCTGTATGTAAATGCAAACACTTTCAATGTATAAAGATAGCACTAAAGCCATAAAACTGGGTGTTCTTGCTCCCCTTTTCACTAATGCTACAGTGCTAATGTGCTAATAATACAGTGTTAATGCCCCTCTACGAGTGCCTACAGCTCACCAATTTTTGGAGACCCAGTCTTCTCTGCCTCATTGGCTTCATTGCCAATCCAGAGGAAAATCTGCCAGAGGAGAGAATGATGTAAGTGAATAGCACCCTGAGCAGGACCTTGGACGGTGCACTCAGTCTGTGTGAAATATCGATTACCGTTACTGCATAAAATTATGGCTACAGGTATCAAAAGCACATGTCAAAATGTCAGCACTGGTCAACTCACCTGATCCCAAGCGTCCAGCAGCATGACGTCGTCGCTGGCCAGATCCGATTGAGTGAATTCTCCTGGAACCTCTTCTGCCTGTGGGGGATAGAGAGAGAAAGCTCATCATGTTGGCAACAACAGCAACCCCCCTCTGGCTGCTAGGCAGCACCAGCATGTGAGCAACGGCGAGACTCCTCTCTCTGCTTACAACGAGCCGCCCGGTCTTGTTGGAGCAGCCGAAGAGTCGGGGGGGCTTGACCACCTTCTGCAGACTCTTGGAGGTCTGGTACTCCTTCTTTCCACCCAGAGCGGACCAGAATCCAGCTGGGAAAAACAGATTTCTTACAGCAAAGGTGGTATAAATAGGCACATCCTCCTCAAACACATCATTAACTTCACTTCATGCCTGAATGTTATATTATTGTCATTTATTTCCTCACAATCTAACATCAAACTCAAATGGAAATTACCAAAGGAAAACAATGACAGCCCAGGATCCAGATAAATATTCTTCATTTTATAGCACTCAAGTCTAGTTAGCAATAATGACTCATTATTCAACTTAAATTTTTTAAATTTACCGTGGTTCTTCCTAAAACTGTTAGGACCAAGACTATTTTATAAAATGGAAAAGTAATTAAATGTGTTACCATTGTTATTTTCCATTTTACTTGAATACTGATAAAACTGTAAAAGCAGTGCACTGTGTGTTGGCTATGAGCCACAGGTCATGCAGAATGGGTGAAGCCTTTCCTGTTTACAGTCCTGTTCCATTTCTCAGCTGCCCAGAAGCCTGTCACAAGGACACCCACCTGGCTCCTTGCCCTCGGACACCTCGGTGGCAGTTCCTCCCAGGAACCTGACGACATGCTTGGCAGCGGCCTTTTCCTCCTCACCGGCACCCACACCCCTCCACACGAACAGGGATTCAGGGGTTTTGAGCACAAACACGTCGTTGGTGTTCAAGGCAGCAGCAGAGGGCTTCACCTGGCAGGCGAAGATCAGAGGGTCTCAGTAATGCCCGGTTAATGCTCATCCATGAATCTAATCACTTTTGCTATTCAGGGATTTGCAGGGGTTAATGAAAATTCATAGCATCATTGGCCTTCATAACTTTCCCCAAATAATTGTCAAAATAATGATGCTCTAATCTTATTACTGAAAGAAAAGGTGCTCTGAGCTTTTACAGAACTGTTCCTTCTGTTAATAATGAGCTTTTACACACATTTATCTCTGCAACTACCACGGAAACCTCTGCCTCTTGATTATGCTTCCCATGTAATATGGCTGACAGTAAAACAACGTTGGTGGCTGACCTCCACAGCACGGGTGGCGCGGGTGGAGCCTTGGCGGACGTGGAAGAGGCGTGTGGTGGCAGACTGGGTCTGACCCCCCTTACGGGACGTCCCACCACTGTGGATGATCATGGGCTTGCCCTTGAACAGGCTCATCAAGTGGGGCGGCTCCTGGCCCTGAGTTACACGCACCTGTGTGGGAAGAGGAGCGGAAATAGCACCACAAGCTGAGACCTTGCATGACTTTGGGTGATCCTGGCTGCAACTGAGAAAGATGACACAAAGCCCCTCCATTCTTTCACACTCCATAGCCCCCTCACTCGACCTACAGGCATGGGCTCCTGGAACCATGCAGTATAATCATAGTCAAAAAAATATTTGAAATCAAATTTTTTTACACTGCACTCCAATTTAAATTACACACATTCTTACTAACAAGTGGTCTGGTGGCAGAACCTGCCAATGACCACGTGTTAATTACCGTAATTACACACCATTATGTCCCAAGAAAGCTGCACAAGACAGCATTTTAAATATTTTGATCTAGGAAAGCTCACAGCCAGTAATACATGAACAGATAGAAGAGCAGCAGGGGGACGAGAATTGGATGTGAAAGGGTCAGGCCCACCTGCACTGGGGACCCCCCCATAGAGTCATCCAGCTTGACTGTGAGAAAGGCGGAGGCAGCCAGCTCGTCCTGGGTACACTTCAGCCCCTGCCTGAAACATACAATATCGCACGGATCACTGTAACTCCCAGGGGTACTGTAGCTAATGTTGCTATGCTTCGACAAAGAACAGGCTTGAAACCTGGTTTTGCAAGGCAGAATGTTTTTAATGGGTGGAAATGCAGGATTACAAACCTTTAACCTATGTATTTTACAATCTCCAGGTCAGGATTAGAGCAAAGGTCAGACAGTAGAACTGATTACTCCAGATAACCAATCCCCATAGACAGGGTTAATGTGCAGTAGTGTTTGATAAGCTGTGTATATGCACTTCCATTCTCCCTATGGCCAAACCTTGTAAACCCACCAGGTATAGATGATGTGCTGCTCTCGGCTCCCCTGTTTGTAGCTGTACAGGATGAGGTAGCAGTCTCCTCCGAAGAACTGGCCGTAGGAGGAGGGGTCTACAGCAACTTTGTCCCCGCCCTCAACCCGCCAGATCTACAAATACAAGAAGCCATCATACAATCTCTTCTGTGACTAGCATTAAGCTTTCTTTAATAATGAGTGATTTATGCCATCTGGACTAAAACAAACTAAAATTACATAGGCATTGATCTTCAGGAGAATGGGCACTGATGATTAAGAAGGCCTCTAAGTCACAACTTTCTAAATGTGGTCTTATAGAACAGGCCAAATGGATGAAATACTGGCTTTACTGGAGTTTCAGAGGTCTTCTGTACTGTAAGATTGTGTCTACCTGGACTTTCCCAGAACCATCATCCACCATACCATGTTGGGCGGCCATGGTATTGTTGGAGTGCAGCGAGGAGGCGTCAAACGGGATCTGCTCCACGTGCGCGATGCGCCCTATGGTGTAGGCCTTGCTGGGGCCCGTGGTCTGATCCTTGTCCTTCCAGTCGGAGAAGAACTGCTTAAAGAGTGTTGTCTCACCCCCTGCTGGCATCACCTGGATCTGTGGAGAACAGACACACTGGGCATGGGCAGGAGGAAGAACTATTCACACACATGTAATTTGGCCGACTCCCCATAAGCAAAATTTTTACTTAGTCTTAGGTTTTATCTAACAACTTTACCTGGATGTTCTTGGAATATTTCTTCTCATTAACAAACTGTTCCGCGGTCTTCATGGCTGCCTTGCGCTCGGCAGTGTTGGCTTTAGGTCCTAAGACAGGAAGCAGTGCATGTCTCAGTCCCCAGTTACCATACTGCCACTCATGGCGTGCACAATTCAGATGGCTTTAAAAGAGCATTTTGAAGTACTGTACCTTTCCACAGGAAGATCTTATTGTCCACCCCGTTGTCCAGGATGTAACACTCGTCAGGGGAAAGCATCGCCTGTTTGAAGGGGCTGCTCTGGGCCACTAATGAAGACTTCATGGAGCCAGATGCATCGGACACCTGTTCCAGAGACCAGAGTTAGCATTAATACTAAATATTGTTCATACCCAGAGTGCCTACACTTTTTACAATACTGAATTTATGATAGAATAAGTAATAAGTAAAAGTCATGACTATTAAAAATTAATTAACCAACTGTAGATTGTAGACATTCAGTTTTAAATACAACATTCTGACCAAGGTCGGTCATAGCTACAAACTAGCTGCAACAATGCTGAGACTTCAGTTACCATATACAGAGTCCCCTTTTTACGATTGGATGTATCGACAGCTTCATCATCAGGAGTCCCAGGTGGGATATTGGGTTTGGGACCCAGAACCTAAAAATAAACACAGGATTTGAAATTAACCCCAAAATGCCCTGTGAGTAGCTTCCATCAGATGTCAAGCGTTGGTAGGAGGGCTTTTTACCCCAATCTTGGCAAATGGCCCAATAAACAAAGCAACCACAGTCTTTTTCTTATCTGTAAGGGTTACTTTAATAAAAAACCATCACAGGGGGCAAACTGGATTGGGCTTCTTCTACTCACATCGATGAGCGCCTGGGGCTCTCCCCCGTTCTCCACCAACTGCAGGGAGGCGCGGCCATTGCGCTCGTTGTCACGGATGTCAATGGCCACCTGGGTGGCCTTCAGGCGCTCGAAGCGGTTGCACTCGCTCCCGCACCACTGGTAGATGTCCTGGCAGAAGGGAATGGCAAAGACGATGCTAAAATGAATCTCTCTGGATATAACCAGCATGTGGGCTACCACACTCTGGGAGATGATCAGGTAAGTGATCAAACAGAAATAATAACAAGTACTGGCTAAAATGCAATAGTGGTCAGAGCAATACTACGCAATAACCAAAAAAAGAAAAGTTACAGTAACCCATATGATGACATTAAATATACATATTATTCTTCCTAAGGTACCAGCTTTAACTCACTGGACATTCAGGTGACCTTGTGCGCAGCGGCCTTCCCTCACAAACACTCACCTTGCCCAGGTCCACGATGAAGCAATCCCCCTGGTTGAAGTTGGCCCATGACAGGCCCACCTCAGTAGCCCGGATGGCACGCCGGCCCTTGACGTGCAACAGGCGCTTCACGTTTACTTCATGGGTAACCACATGGTTGAAGCCAGAGGCCACTCCTCCTTGCTGCCAAACGAGGGCAGGGTTTACAATGGAACAGGAATCAATCAAGTATCCAATGCTGTGTACAAGTCTTACTCAATTCCCACTGGTGGAGTAGGGTTTAAACTTGTTCTGTTGTGCTCATGATAATTTTCCAATTCAAATGCAATAATTAAACTAGCTTAATGATACCCTCACCGTAAATGGCTCTAATTAAAGGACTGAATGGCATGCTCGGAACATTAACTAAACGCAAAAACCCTACACGAGTCAACAGTTCTGCTGCTATACAGTTTTCCCCATTAACCTCAGCACATTGTTTCCATATGGTATTTTTGTAGTTACTTAAGGCCATGCGGAATTGCAAACAGATTTCCCCTTTTCCTAATAGGCTAGTTTTCCACTTTCTTTTAGGCACCAAGAACATTTTCCGAAGCAATCCCATGGTTTTGTGGAAAGAATGTTACATAACTGCACAACAGGAGTAATGGCTGTTGCGTGACCTCTTTTTTAAGGACACACTGCATGATTTAAAAAGCAAAAGCCTCCAAAGACAAGAATTTGATCAAACTCTAATTAGCAAATGGGGCTTCACATAAACCAACCAGAAAGGTTTTATAGCGAGATTCTAAATGGAAAACAGGAGGCCACCCAAAGGGGTTCCATGTTTCAGGAGTCACCAATTGTTGTTAGGGTTCCAACAAGCCTGCCTTTGAAATGTGACCACATCTGTCTCTGCAATACACCAGCTATTACACCTAGTCTTTCAGTGCGGACTCTCTATGGCTCAAAGCTAGGAGGTTTGTTAATTATTAATCTGGGTTTTTAAATAGTGTATTCACACTGCATTAGAACTGCAGTATCCCATTATTTTGACTCTTTGGGAGTAGCAATTTGACTTTTACTTAATTAATAAATAGTTAGTTAATAAATATGTGAAACAAATACGTGAAACAAAGTCAAAAGACATGAAAGATAAACTGCGAAAAACTGAGAAATAGAATATGAACAAAATGGGCATACTGCTCTAAATCAGTCGTGTCTAGCTGAAAGTAAATGATCAAAAATACCAAAGCATTCTGTGCTTTGTCTGTACAGTAATGAAACAAAACAACATTGGTTTTAATTAATGTGGTATACATGTTACTTTATAATGGGAGATGGGATTCCATAAAAACCTCTGTCACCCTGGGGAACTGTGGGAGCTCACCTTGTACTTGATTCCAGACTTGAAGTAGCCCAGGAAGGGCAGTGACTCGTTGTTCTGTACCTCCCGGTACTGCACGGGCTTGCCGCCCAAGAAGTCGTCCAGTTGGGTGGCAAAGATGGCAGCAGCACCGCTCTCGTCTTGAGAGCACTCGTTACCTATGAGAGCGGAGGGGGTGGCGTGAGCAAGGAGAGTTCAGCGCTGTCCACTGCAATATGCCCCCCACACACAAGGGGTGAATGCGTGGCGCAGTGGGTGAGTTACTGGACTTGTCGGTCACCGGTGCAGGCCTGAGCAGCGGT
The DNA here is from genome assembly GCA_025775065.1 of Hiodon alosoides. Classification (NCBI taxonomy): domain Eukaryota; kingdom Metazoa; phylum Chordata; class Actinopteri; order Hiodontiformes; family Hiodontidae; genus Hiodon; species Hiodon alosoides. Next base: position 14,012 of record JAOYSI010065234.1, on the reverse strand, counting down.
ACCCCTGCTGTACCTTCACGCCAGACACGTATCCCTCAATGTAAAATGGTGGATAAAAGGACTCCGCTAAGAAACTGTCATGCACCTATGAAAACCGCAGACTCGTGTTAAGCAAGAGACTGCCGTGACTTATGCACGACCACACGCACCCAAACACTCTGCATAACATACAATGCCACCCTTTCAGAGGAAACCACAAGCACGCTACACGATTTACAGTCTGTCGATGAATTGACTGCACTGACAGTTGCAGTGCAGAGATGTGCACGCAAACTGGCAAAAAGCACTTAAGTTTCTCCTTGTCATCGCAAAACAAGGGCAACGCATCAATAAAAGCTAAAACGCTCGCCATGAGTCAAAACTGAAGACTGTTGGTATCAGCGCAAAATGGGGAACAGGTAGCGCAGCAAACTTCCGGTTTTTCATCTGTAAAGAGACAGACTGTCCACTGTTTGTGTGAGCAATTGCCCTACCGGCCCTCTGTGATTGTGGTTGTAGCCTCACTTCTAATAAGGACTCATCTCCAGACCATACAAACGGCTATACCCACTGCAGACAATGCCCTGTAATCTCTCTTCGTCTCTTCCTGTGTAGAGCTTCACCCACAGACGACAAGAGGTTGGACAGATCATAACCATGCCTACACATTTCTAGCATCAATACGCATTAAATAAATCTGAAAAGGGTGTAGCATGTCTGCCATTACAGACAACTTTTTAAAAAATCATCTACATTTGATGAATGTCCTGGACAAGCGGATAACTAAGATTTTTATTAGACTTTATTTTGAAACACTAAGGACTCCTTTGTACATAAAAGTCTAAAACCCAAGCTGTAACCCATCTGGGTTTTACTATGTGAGGATCTGCCCAGGGTAATTGCTACATATCCTGTGGATGATGGCACTATATAAAGCAGTATGCTCACCCAACCACATGTGAAGGCTGTAAGATGGAGCAGCGGTGGTGTAAAGGAGCAGATAGGCATCGCCGGTGTAGAAGTTGCCAAACAAGGCCTTTGGGACGGGCTTAAGATCCATGTTTTCGATTCGCCAGATCTGGAGGCCCACCTCCTTCCCAGCAGTCTCAAATTCCTTGTGGGACACCATGGTCTGAGAAAAGAGGGATTGGAATTCAGGAAGATCCTAGATTTATATCTAGGGGTATAAGATATATAACGTATATAATAATATATATAAAAATATAAATAAGGTATAATGTTTTTTAAAACACATTTTACAACAGAAAATCGCTTTGACTTCGGGAATTTCCTGTGCTGAAGAATGTTAACATTTTTCACTCCGCTTTTCAAAGTATAGTATTAAAATATTCCCTCCGGGTTTACATTTTGACGTAAGATTTGACGTGTATCCCAGAAAGTTACCTTAACAGTGAAGAGCTTTGCCAATCCTTTCTCAAACGGGGAGCAAAACAGAACTGTAAATGCAAGATTCTAAAATCTAAAATAGCAAGTCTCACTCAGACAACACAACATTCAAATTTTTTCCCCCACAGTTTTATTACTCAGAAAATGCTTTCTCACATAAATAACTACAGAATCATATTTTTGCCCCTGAATTCTTGGAAAGCAATTGTAAAACTTAATTCTTGTCATTTCTACCTACTATTTTTTTTGCTGTTTGCAGAACAAGTGCAGCAAAATTCTTTTGAAAGTCTCATTAACTCATTAACCTTTAAAGAAGTCAATAACTTATTTGCAAAAATAGTTAACTGACACTATTCACTATACACAAAAGTCTGTAGTACTGTGGGTCTTTTTTTTAGCATTACAAAATTACTGAACCTTTTCTAAAGTTCTTATGAAACTGTGCTCATTATTTAATCGTGTTGTCACATGAACAAATGAACATGACACATGTTGAAAAACACATTATGCAAGGTTGCTATGTAAAAAAACTAGCATATCTTGCAATTTGATACAAACGGGTTTTATTTACCTAAAAGAGAACCGGGAAAGTCACAGGATAGCAGAAAATGTATGTGTGGGGTTTTTTTTCGAAACACAAAACAAAAAAACGGTCATCTTATTTTTTGTCTCCATCTTTTAATAATATATCGCCTTCACTTGCTCAAATCATTAATAGCAATCTGCTGTTCAGTATTCCTGCCAAGATAAGATCAAGTGAACATATTTTTTTGAGAACACGCTTGACGTGAATGTAGCTGTTAATATACCATATGCATATATTAAGGCGATTACTTGAATACCAAAAAGATTGTCGAGTATTAAAATAATTGCCATGACTCGAGTAACTCGATTAATTATCCCAGCTCTAAAATTATGTTTACAGAAATTACCTTCCGAACCTGAGGCTATGAACTCTGGTAGCAACCGTGTTAAAAATGTCCATGAAATCAGAGCAGAGTTTTGTTACACTGAGACCAATACCAAGAATAATGACACATCATTCTCATTAATTAAGTTATCAAGGGGCAATAGCCACATGGTAATACTCTTCAGCTGTGCCCCTGCACACACAATGATAAATTCTGGGTTATCATCACAACCCTGGTACCCTGAAACAGAGATGTTAACCATCAGCAACAATTAATATTTATTTCAGGAACCCAGAAGTACCTGATAGTTGCACAATCTTACTTGAAAAAGAACATGGGTTTGGTTTGTTGACCAGCCCGGGTACACACTGCAGCCCAAATTAACTCTGACTTCTGTAAAGCGGCCATATAAGTGTTGATCATGCGGGCAGCTGGCAGAGGGAAACGCCCCAGTTTGCTGATAAGGTAAGCACAGCGCCCATTCATTCCAGGTTGTCATTTCCACAATTTAAATTTTTTTTTTTCTTAATTATTGAAAGGGTAAACAAATGCACTATATAACAAATGTTCAATGTAATGTGACAAACTCAAATCTAGCTCAAACCATGCAGTATCAGAGCAGTCTGCAGGGCAGGAAGGGCCAAAGCTATCCAACATGTCTGCAGCTACTACACATGCCTAAGCCCAGCCCTGCCCTGCCCAGCCAACTGGGCCTTGTGTACACCCTCTTCCCATCCTGTGGCTGAGGAGAACCAGGAAGAACTCTCCTCTCTGAAAACTGCCCTTCCCCTTTAGGGAAGTCGGGAGGACCAAGCATAATCAGATTTGCCTGTCCACCATAACAGTGCAAGATGTAATTCAATTCTGCTGTGCAGGCAGTGAATGTGCTCTCGGAGCAGACATGATAGATGCATACAGACCACTTGCCAAAACGTCACACATGATCCTAAAATCCACACGGTGTGCAACTTCAGCCAAATTTCAACATAACACTAAGATATACAGTTAGACGTTAACAACAGAAATGACTATGTACGTGACGAAAAAAGGCATGGATAAAGAGTAAAAAGTTTTATTATGGATCTATTCATGAGGTATCTAAAAAAATCGCATTTTTAAAATCACAAAAACGATGAACATCATCGAGACAGACTTTCTTTAACAGGACACTTAAACCACATCCATCCAAGATTTGTTTATATGCAAACAACCATCAGTATGTTCCGTTCTGCAGACGTAATCGGGATGTAAGCGAAAATAACTTCTCGCAAATGTATTAACACACACATGTGAAAGGTTTTAGGGATACGTTTTAATAGTCATAGGCATAAATTACAGCCCGGTGTGCTAAACTTTGATACCAGTTAGTCACTAGATACGATGTTATCGCGCAATAACAGGCTCCGCTAAAAAGGTTCCGTCCATTCAAGAACATTTGTCTTATAGAAAAGATTAATCGCACACCCGAAAAATTGACAACGTTTATCTGTAATTTGTGTTGAATTCCTCACTACAAGGACAACAGCGAATACAAATCTGGACACTGAATGATGGCCGAAAACGTCAAACAAAATAGAAAGTAAAAATTGCCATGATTTAATGCAAATTAAAGCTGCAAATATACGAAACCTTTAAAACTTTAAAATAATATATAAATAAAATAAACGGTTTCCATCAGAATAGCATGAGTTTCCCAATTATTTTTAAATCTTGCAACACCAAAGAGTACAACGCATCAGACCAATGAAGAAAATATGAAAAAGTTTTACGAAAAAACACGTTAGTTTTACTACTGTTTTGTGAAAAAATCGTACTTACAGAACTTGCTGTTGACGTTTCGTTAATTTGAAATCCGGAGTCAGATAAGGATATGGCTGTGTATTCCCGGTAGTGGTGAAGTAAACTGCCACATATTTATATATATATATATATCTATATATTTTACAGCGCGTCCAGAGGAAGCGTGTTGATTGGTCGAAGTCTTAGTCTTTTTTTCTGTTCAAGAATAGGCCACACTCATTGGACTGGAATGTGTATATGAATCGCAGCAACAACAAAAAGAACTTACGGTTTTTTTAAGGCCTTTTGATTTTACTAAATCCGCATTACACCATACGAGCTGTGAAATATATAACGGCTATAAATCGCACACCATGCAGAGGTAGTGTAAACCGTCTGTCTGCACGCTGAAAGTCTGCCTTGAGCGACAATTGTCAAAAAAAAAAAAAAAGATTAAACTCTCATAAAATGAGTATATAAACTATTTAACAAGCCATCATTTGAGATTAATCAAAGATTTTTTTTTTACAGTCCACTATTCTCATATAACTACTGCCAGTACTTTGCATTGATCGCTTACTAATCGGTAACGGAAAGGCACAAATTACTATTTAAATAAATATTTTCTTTTACCCGTTTTTCCACTACATTGCATTTTAGCAGGCGCCTTTTTCAGGTGGTTTGTTTAAGACAATTACTTCTGTCTCTCAGTGTTCTGGCAGAGTAAAATAAAAAACCCCACCAAATGTATTGCAAGTGTTAAACCACCTTATAACATATTTTTGGACACTATTAAGATACATACATGCACACACACACACATGTCTATGCGAGTACCACTCCTCTATGCTAGTGCTTAATTAGGATCTGTTCTATAAGTCCTGATCCTGTTCCGGAGGTTTTGTTTCATCATCAGTACTGCGTGCATGCAACAGGGGTTTAGGGTCTCTGATAGAACAAAACACAGCAGGCCTCTTTAAGAGTGACAGCACAAACTTGCTAGTAGAGGGATGACACTAGTCAAGAGTAGCTCTGCACACAGAAAAGCCAGTTGATCCGGCACCTGCTGCAAACATACCTGATCAACAGCAGCATTGCAGGCAAGGGTGGCACAAAAGTAGGGAAGTATCCAAGAAGACATAATTAGAGGAGACTGATTAACAAAGGCAGAGTAAGTTAAATCCTTCCCCCGCTAAAAGCCGTTAAAAATAGAAATGATCTTCAGTACAGATTCCCACACTGGTACAGGGAGTGACTACACCCAGCGCTTGTAGACATTTTGGATGTGAACTGCTTATTCCATAATGTGTGTTTTTATGCTTGAAAATGAATATACAGGGGATGACTTGCAATACTAATGTTCAATCCTCAGTCAGCCTCAGATGAACAACCAATATCATGATGCAAATATGGGCCCTTCTAAAGGGTGAATGCTCCTATATGATAACACCAACATACTAAAGTCACAAGGCTGACTGCTGAAAACTGAAAACTGCATCATAAAAACCAAATCCTTTTATAGCCACTTAGACTTTCAAAGATTTTACTATTCCTTTTATTCTAGATTTTAAAATAGGACTGACCAAAATGTCATACATTTATCCATACAGCTTTCAAACCTTTAGGTTATAACTTTAGACAAAATCCAAATATCATATTTCTTTATGAATGCAATTTTGAACCGTTTAAAATGCCACACATGTGATCTAAGAAAATAAAATGCGTGCAGCTGGCCTCAATAAGACTGCATTCAAGAGACACACAGTAGCACGCATCCAGCCATTGGATTCAGCCTGATCCAAAATTGCCATGGGTTTGTTACAGTGAGGGGCCAGAGAGGTTCATTCAAACAAATGGGAAAACACACTTAGTGGAAATCTTCCTTCAACCGCATTTGGAGCATTAAATGGAGCGCATGCCTGCCGAGATCCTTTGGGATGGAAACACTTAGTTTTTTAGCAAACACATACACTTTTCTTTTGGAGCATAATGGCAGGGAATGGCTTTCCTTCCTTAAACAAAAGCATGAATTTTCACGCATGATTAACTGCTGGATTATCTCTTGTGTTTAACGTTTGTTCACGTAAATTCCACTGTGCATTGTCTAGCAGGCAAACCATGAGTGCCAATAAGCTAAAAATGCAGGCAGGCAGAATTAAGTACACAGAGGCTTTCTACTCTGCGGTTATCCTTAGTCCTCTGTCCTACCTTCTGAAGTCTGCTTTAGATCCAGGTCTTTGCGGTCTATGTTAAAGCAGGAAATGAAAGCAGAAATATAATACAATTCCTACGGCAACCTTACAGCAATCCATTTTCATGAATCTGCATCCGTCACTGACTGAGCATGTTGCATAAATAACCTGCAAGCATGCAACCCTGCTTCGTGGGCAGAAAAAGTATGTGCACGTTTCCTATAGACTTATTTAGTCTCAGAAATGACCAGAGGAAAGTGTACTGACTAATCTTGTCACTACAACCGATAAGTGTGACAGGATGCAGAGTGTTGGTCTTTGTAATTAAAGTTTGGCTGGGGCACAAATATGCCATGATTAAAGACAAGGCTCAAAAACCCAGTAGGCCCAGTAAAAAGAGTCATGCAAATTTGTTTCTCTCCACAGGGCAGAGGGCATATTTTATTGGTCCAATCTGACATTTCGGAATTTCAACTCCAGAGGGGGCACAGTTTCCCGAAGGTTTACCTTCCTCAAACAGCTCTGCGTGTTCCTCACTCTTTGAAATCATGCGGAACTTGGCTAAAAACGTTACCTTAAAGTTGCCGGTACATACAATCGCAGTGACTCGCATGCTTATACATTTTTGTTTCTCCTTCATCATCAGGTCACAACCTGTCTGCCTACCAACTTTCAAGGCCAAACCTGGTCCCAGAAATGGATTTGATTTGTAAGGAGACAATCAACCTGTGAGAGTATAACCCACAAAAGTAATATGTGGGGTACTGGTCCTAGCTTCTGAACTTGGTTAAAAATTAGGTGGAAGCCAGCTGGCACACCCTGAGCACGTGCCCAACCTCAAATGCTCCATTATTTACTCATATTATATAACATTATTTACTTGCTTAACAGACGCCCTTAGCTTACTCTGGTTGAATGACGTGAGATTGTTCGGTTAAACAATTCCGGATGAGTGAAAATCTAAGCACTATGTGATAACGTACAATTTGAAACTTTACCAGTTCATATAGCTGGGTATTTACAGGAGAAATCCAAGTTAAGTAGCTGTATCAAGGTTACATGGGCAGTTTTCTCCCTAAGATATAAAAACACAGCTGAAATATTGCAGTGAAGTCAATATGTGAGGACAATATTATCAACCGAACCACCCTTGCCTCAGGGGGCAAAGCAGCAGCTCTAGCACAGAGGATGAGCATGGAAAAACAGGCACTGGATCTCAGCGTAAGCTCCAACAGTTTTGTGTCAACCACGGGAGCACTGCCCGATATATCTGTGGGGCAGTGGGCCTCAGCAACTGTGGGTCAGAGATAAGAGTGACAAAAGGCAGCACAAAGACCTTCTCTGGGGGACGTTCTCTGCCGAGAGACAGTCTAGGGATTACCATGAAGGCTGTCACCAGGCCTCCAACTCGGGGTGTGTGCAAAAAGGTCACCAACAATAGGAATACCTCTGAATGCAGTGGTGAGTGGAGGCTTGAGAGCTGAGGGACAGATCCTGCACTTAAACTCCCTCAACCGGAATGCTGCTTAGACTCACTTGGCACTTTGAATGGCATCTAAACCACTGCGCATTTAGCATTGCATGGGCCGCTCCTTCAGTCTCACTCACAAACTAGTAATAAGCCTGTTTCTTAAACGATTTATCATGGTAACCACAGAGACCAGCCCGCAACAAACTGGAAGTTCCTGTTAAGCTTCGAAACCACCCTGCTGCCATTATTTTTAAGTTACAGAAATAATTTTTTTTCTCTGCAGATTAGCAAAGCCGACATTGAAATGGAACAAACATGCCATAGACCTAAGAGAAAAAAAAAGCATGCAAGTTTAATATCACAGGCCGACATGCAAACCAACAAAGCCACTTCCGTAGTGAAAAATCAGCAGGCGCGTGTCACACGAGGCAAACACAAAAAACCACACTCATCTGTGAGCAGATCACCATATACAATGGCATTTTGAAAAGCCAATAAAAAGCCAATAAGAAATAAATTCTACTATCCTATATAGCCTTGGAGGCATCACAACCAGTGAAAATGTGTATTGCCAGCTGTCAAGTTTAACTAGTTTACCTTTAACTGTAAGTTGACTAATGAGAAGTGCCAAAAAGAGTGAAAAAACAGCCCATTACACTGATCAACCTTCTCATGAAGGGCAGCGCCATTCGAATGCCACAGGCAGAATTCAAATGCCAATCATTGTAAATTTAGTTGAACATTCATTTCAAACCAAACTTCAACATCTGAGATGAAAGGCGTTCATACCACATTATACTTCTTTTCCTGTTGTTAAAGTCAAGCATACTGCATATACACATTACTTATATACACAAAGACAAATCTGTGTATAAGATTATGGACACCAATGCATATCTCTGAGATGTGCATAATTATTTAGATGAAGCATGAAGAGGAAATGTATGCTTCTAGACACAACCCTGAATGCCAAGCCAGCCAGTACTAGCTGTACTGCAACCAAACACCAGCATTTTTAAAAGAGGAGCAAACTATAGTTGACATTAAAATAATCTCACAACCACATGCTGGCAATTTCATTCTGTGATAATGATCCCCATTATGGATCCCTATTGCAATAACCCCATTTGACCACACAAAGTGCATTTATCATTTGTTTGCAGATCAGCAAAGGAGAATTACATTTGATATATCATTCTAAAATAAAAATGCATAAAAATGCATAAAATTTGCATGGGTTATTACATTTTCTGTGATGCACATTTTGCGTTTCACTGTCAGGTGTGAATGAAGGGAAGGGAACATTTTTCATGAGACTGACATAAAAGCATTCATTATTTAAATAAAAGAGGCTTTGTTTCCTTTGTGGTTATAGAAAATTTAAAAAGGCAGGCACCTTCTTTCCTGATTGGCCGAGACCTCTGGCAGTTGCCTATGGTGAGGGCTGTATGCTGCGCATCCGCACCCTGGTGCAGTCAAAAGTACAAGAGTCATACGCTAGAGTGTACACATGCACAAACAAGGCTTTGTCCATTACCTTTAGTCATGGTGAAGGGTGCCCACGAGGGTATGTTCCACCCCTCACCAGCAAACAACCTACGATACCTGCAAGGAAAAGACAGTTGGAGGGGGATAAAGTTACCTATTGGCACTTATTAGTAGTTTTGGATCAATGGTTAGTTTTACTGTACAAAAACAACTTTCTATAAATTTGACAGGTTGGCTAATACGTTGAGATTACCAGGTCTCAGTAAATACTTGTGCCACTGTGTATCATCTATACAAGACATTCATCAAGCATCGGTATCACTTTAAAAATGTCTAGTTCCTTTCTTGAGAAACAAAGGGAAGTTTCAATGAACCATATTTAAACACACTTGCTTTTTCTAGCAAGTTCCTCTTACTCAACGGAAGGAAAAATAAAATTAGACAATCTCTAAAAATGAATCTGTTCATTAGCGTACTGAAAGTGTGTACATACAGTGGTATAAATTGAATGTCTAGGAAAACAAGTGAACCAGCTGAGATACAAGATACTTGGATCTGCAATCCAGATTTAGTAGGCGGTAGGTACTGACATTTGTAATGGTGCGCCACTGTGTAACCTCAATTTTGTTCCCGGGGTGAAGAGAGGAGCAACATGGAAAATCCCCCCCCCCCCCACATTCATTTCCTGTAGCTGCCCTTGCAACACTCTGCAGTGATACCCATGAATCCCGGGCTTAGGGACAACATCCATTTCATACTGACAAATACACACACAGGTTGGGAACTTACGTCACCATTTTATTTGAACAATAACAGTTACTTTCTTGGGCTGCTCCAAGGCTCAGAGGCACAGAAAAATGTGCCTTAATTGCAACCCTCATATTCACGACATTCTGATCACTGAAGGACAGCCTGGAATTGTTTATTCCTCAATAAATTCACAGTTGACATCTCATTATGTCGGCATCTGAAAAGAAATACGAAATACGAAATACGAAAAAAAGAAAATATACGGCAACAGAAATAAAAGGATCACAAAATGGACGTGGCAAAATACGATGCTGAAATTATACATCGTTTCACAACTCAAATTCAGTTTTAGCACTGTGATACAGTAGCTATGCAATTTGAGAAAAACATCAGACAGACATTAAGGACACTTGCACTGAAAGGCAAACATTTATTTAAATAAAATATCCAATTACATCACGTAAAAAAACAAATTCATTATAATACATGGGGGTAGGCACTAACATTTATGCAACTTTCACACATTCTACATTGCTAAGATGACTTACAAAACAAGATGACTTTGAATACAGGGACAAAACTGAGGTAGAACTGACTTAGAACTGCGATTCACCCTTAAAAGTACCCCTAAAAAATACCACTTGGACTGACCCCCAATTGAAATGAGAATCCAGTTGTAAAATTTTTACATCTTATAGGACATTTCTATTAGGATTATTAGTTGTCGTGACAAACACCTAGTCTGACAACGGATGTAACAGTGAAGAAACCAAACACGACTAAGACACATTCCTCATATTCAATTTATATATAGCAGCCTGAAGTCAGAGCAATAACAATATAATGCTTCCTTAAGGATGTGAACATCCAACCTGCGAGGTCGGACTAGTGGAGTAAGGCCTCAAAGCTGCTGTAGGCTCCAATATTTTTCCCCAATTTTGACAAAGCTGCTCTTATAAATCTCTTGCAGAATAGCAGTCATCTTTTGGGTCCCTCTGAAAGAAAAAGGATTACAAATTTATAAGATGCTATGGGTTTCAAAGGGTCATGTAGAATTCATTGCCAAGATAAATGATTTAAAAAGTAGCCATTTAGAACTTGCATATATGTTGCAAAAGCTAACTCAAAACACTAATAAAAAACACACTTTGTTGAACAAATTGTGTTACGCACCAACATGTAAAGGCCTATATAGAAATTGGGTGCATTTTAAAAGTAAGATCAATAAATCAAATGCAACACACACATTCAGAAACCTTAAGCATTTCCTCTCCCTAAAACCAGGCAACCGTCCCTATGTATGATAAAACGAAAATCCTAATATAACTAGTTAAAGATAGTAACCTACTTTAAATAAGGGCAACATTAGCCAATAACTAGATATGACATCATAGCCACATCCAGTAGCTATGTTGGCTAATGAAAGCGGTCACATACTTTGCGTCGATATAATCTGTGATAGAAATTTACAAGAAGTTAACATTTTAGTAATTTAGTAGATGCTCTTAGCAGACAGTTAAACTGCAAGAATCCAGGGCCATCAAATTTTGGGGAATCTTTAACATTGACTAATAAGGTTAAAAACTGAAATTGTTGACATTTGCTGACAATGGAGGTTAAACCAGTGTCTATTGCCAGTCTAGACATTCCTAGCTATGACCCATGGCAGCTATTTTGAATGTTTACATTTAACAAATAGAGATCGTTAAAAAAAAGGGTTGACAACTGTTGAGTACCTTTTCATATCATCCACTACACTGCTGAATTATAGGATTACCCACAGAAATATTCCTAAAATACTATGCTTTTAGTCATCTAGAATGCATCCGAGAATGAAAACTGCTGTTTATCAGCATCACAGTACCACACCCATTTCTCTCCAGAATACCTGAAAATGATTATAGACCAAAAATATGAATTTTAGACTTACAAATTGAAATACCAGCATCATCAATGACCCTGAATTCTCACCTGTTCTTCACAGATGGACTCTGGTATAGAGCCAGCAGTGGACCGCCAGAGGGTGGAGTCGTCCTCCAGAGCCAGCCTCTCGTTGACGAATCGCAGCATGCCCGTGAGGGTTTCCAGTTCGGGCTCCTGGTGAGGCTGGCAGCTGGAGGAGTCTGGGCCAACATCTTCACCAGCCATGTAGGTGAGGGGGTTGAATGAGAACTCAGAGGAAGTGGACTCGTGCTGGCTCAGGCCCTGCCAGCTCTGGTCCGAAGGCTGCAGTGTGGCCTGCAGGCTGTCCTTCAGGCAATGTGAGAGATACAGGGAGTCGTCGTGCGTCCAGTTGGTGGAGCGTAGAGTGTCTGTGGGGTTCGGAGAAAGGGTCTGTCGGGCAGGCTCACGGCACAGAGAGGTGCTATGAAGCTCCGCTGTTCTCTCATAGCTGGAGATCTTCGTTTGCAGGCGGGTAACCTCCGACTCCTGCAACCAGAACCCTGAGCGTCAACTGCTACCGCTAAGTTCAAGCTGTGTAAAACCAGCCACAGACAACCAGCAAGAATAGAAATGTAATGCCATGAAATCTCAGACGGGCATCCAAAAAAAAGAGACGACGGGAAGACAATGGAACCTTAATGAGCAGGGCTTCGTTGGCACCCTGGAGCAGCTGCTCACGGGAGCGCAGCTGGGCCTGTAGGTTGGCGATGTTGCCCTGCGCCTCATCCAGCTGGGCTCTGAAGTTCTGAAGTTGTTCCGCCAGCTGCTCGTGGGAACTGCGCAGGCTGCAGGAGATGTGGTCTGAAACCTTCAGCAGCTGTGTGCGACTCTGCTGCATGGCTGAGAGCTGGATGACAATCTGCTAGATTAGCATACAATTATTCTCTCTCATATAACGTCCTAAATGGACGCAGGCCGAAGGATTAGTTACCTTGCATTAATATCAATCGTTTTATATTTTCCTCATATTGCACTCTTAGCAAGGCAAACTTGAATAACATCCAATTTTACCCAATAAAACTGTTGGATATTTTTTGCTGAAATGTTGCCTCTGGTTGACAATTCTACTTCTTTAAACACTATGCCACTTGGGGCCCCTCAGAAATAAATGACAATTTCACTCCAACATTCATGTAAAGGAGAAAACCTATTTCATACCTGTATATAAATATTAATGCTAGATAACTTCCTGAATCTATTTTAAACAGGTTCAATGTGTATGACTGGGATAGCACAAACATCTGACATTATGTCACACGCTGAACACCACCAGGATGTAGACCAGGTTTGAGGAGTAAGATTAAATGCATGCATCTTCTCCAAAGACAAACCATGCTGGCTACATTATTAAAAACTAAATTGGTTGAATCTTTAAATGCAGCCAAAGGATGAAACTTAATTTAAAATGGTAAAAGTCCACACTCTAACCAACTTGCTGCTCTTAAGACAAAATAAATTCAATAAGTGATAAAAGCAATCCCACTAATGCAATGAGACTGAGCGACCGGCCTTGGCTGCATACCAAATATATTTGCATAAATCACTTTCTATAGAGTGCGGCTGTATTACTGGAAGAAACTGGAGGTAAGTAAGTGCTACTGGTTGATGCCAATCGCATAAAGCATGAGAAAAAGAGTGGACGTTTTACAACGCTGCCCTGCTTTAATACAACTTGGGCTTTGAAACCAGGAACCAGTATCACATGTGTACATTATAAACTGCAGGCATTACGACAAATCCATCCGCTCAGAAGTAATAGTACGTAACGAGAGAGGAGGAGAATAAAGTGAGCACTTTCATCACTATACCTCCACGTGGTGTTCTGTCCTCTGCTGCTCCAGCTCCTTTTGCAGGGAAGTGATGGAGGCCTGAAGCTGGTCCTCCACCTGGGCCGCTGCAGCCTCCGTCGCTGCCAGATCCTGGGCCAGCTGCTTGACCTGGGCCTCCTGCCCAGACGAGCCCGAGAAACGTGAGAAACACTGCCCTGCTACCAAACTCGCTCGCTCACTTTTCCCCGGCCAGCAGAGGATGGGCTCCCCCACTAAGCCTGGTTCCTCTCAAGGTTTCTTCCTGCAAGCCTAGGGAGTTTTT
>JAOYSI010065212.1:0-23150 GCA_025775065.1 Hiodon alosoides | reverse complement strand
TATAATACCAGCCTTCAGCCTATGACTATAGGGCGTGCTCACGTTGCATGTCAGGAAACCTCGCTGACGGCCATGTGCGCGCTGTTAAGTATAATACCAGCCTTCAGCCTATGACTATAGGGCATGCTCACGTTGCATGTCAGGAAACCTCGCTGACGGCCATGTGCGCGCTGTTAAGTATAATACCAGCCTTCAGCCTATGACTATAGGGCATGCTCACGTTGCATGTATGTTTAAGAGTCTCTGCAGACCGATTCAGACCCAGAAGACCATTCTAGAAGAGTCTAGAAAGTCTGCGCGATATGAACCCACCCATTTTATTGCCCTGTCACTCTGGCTTGGCTTGCAGCTAATGGGGCCACACCTCATTGTACACAACCGAGTATGGTTTCATTAAAAAGAGACAATAGACCTGTCTAAAAAAAGAATTTTGTTTGATAGAAAATCTATGTTTGAAGGACTTAAAAAACAGCTAATTTATTTATACATAGCCTATTTTTTTAAAAGAGTTTCTTTTAATTCTTTAAGGTAAAATGAAAAACAACAGGCAGACGCCTGGCGCTCGACTACTGACGGTCAGGGCACACCCCCCGCCCGCGTTACAGTCACAGACAGGTAAATTGTAAAATTGTGTAAAAAGTCCCCTTACTCTCCTGATGTCAAAGACAGCGGACTCTGCCCTCTGTTTATTACGGCACGCCAGGATGACCCTCGCCCCTCTTCTAGCCAGGTCCAAGGCTGTGGACTTCCCAATGCCGGTGTTTCCACCTGGAGAATGAGCACGACACAGAACGCCATGAGATGCTGAAATGTTATCAATTAAACCGTCTGCTACGAAGAGGAAGAAGTACAGGAAGCAGTGTATTAACCTCACGCCAACAGTTGAGAATAACGCCAATGCTTTTACATTTTAGTATGTTTGAACACCGATTAAGAACAATGTGTGCTGACGTTAAAAAATCAACAATTATAGGCATTGAACTATTGTTTTGTGTTGCTGTAGGCAAATCGGTTTAATTTTGACTCCAATGCAACATGTTTTCACATTCCAATACTAGATTCGATGCAAAAAAAAAACCTTACCTGTTACAATCACAGTTTTCCCGTTCAGTACAACAGCACTTTTACATCGAGGCCTTTTACACACTGTATAATAAAATAGTATATAAAGGCTGACTATGCCAGCCAAACAGGTCATGAAAATCGACATCGTCCCCAAGTGATGGTCCTCAAGTTATCCTCGCCTTCTGCAAAACAACAAACTTCTGGCAACCAAGAGTACAATTGTCAAAATAAAAGCACAAATTCAATAAACGATGTATTTTGCAGCAGACCGCTTTGTTGGGTTTGAACATGTGATCGCAGAACCCCGCCCGTAGCTGTGCGACACGATTATTCAAAAGAAAAAATCAAATACCTAAGTATATCATGGTTTCCACAAGAATTAATTTTAATTCGGTCTGCTTTATAATGGTTATGCAAGCAACACAAAACAATTCAAATATATAAAATCTAATTTCAGCTACGCTACACATTAGTTTTTGAGAAAAAAAAAAAACACACATTAAACAATGTTGCATTGCATATTACCAGTTCAGTATGATACTTCTTAAATACAGTAATCGAGTTTAGATTTAAATTAAAAATTTTTACATAACAATATCCTAACTTGCTTTCCTGACTTTATCTTTCAGAGCTTAAAAGATTATTTATTATTAGTCTTCTGGTATTACAACATCGATTCTTAAATCACAGGTACGGATTTCACATTATTCACACTGAAACGCTAAAATACCTAATGCTTTTACTTTGCAGTTTTTCAAATTTCAGCAGGAAGTGGTTCCGGAAACCGTAATTTGTTACGCCACCGTAGGAATAAACACGCCCATCTAAGGAGGCGTGTCTCTTTCAACTAGAAGCGCTGGAATTCTCCAACACTTCGGAGGACCGTGAGTTGTCAAAAACAGTTGGACCTGAAGTACTGAAGCAGGGAAAAAAAACCCGTAAGATCTCATATTTCTTGTTAATGAAACAGCTTAGCAAGATATGCAATAAATGATTGCATGATCAAAATAAAAAATCTAAGATTTGATACACATAATTGTTGAAATATTGATGATTAGAATTCATTAGAAATGTAAACGGAGCCGCTGTCTGATTTTTTTCCACAAAACCTTCCGCTGTCATGAGTATATGTCATAATAATCTATTTTAATGTGTCACCATTGTGCCATCTTTAGATTTTCAGTTGGACAAACAGCAAATTGATAATTGGCCATGTCCATATCCCAGTTTACACATCTTGCATGCTTTTCAACCAATTTCAAGCTTTTCTAGTCATTTCAGAAGTATTAGAAAATAAGTTTAATGTTTTGATATTTCTTTGAAAGTAAGATGCAATTGTAAAGCTGAGTCCCGCTCTTCAGGGCATTGAAAATTGTTTTTGTTCCATTTTTTCCACTTATTCCACTTAAGGATTTCGGCGTCTTCAAATTCTGCAACCGTATCGAGTAGCTCTGAAAAAGCAACAAGTTTCTCTTTTTCCACTCTGAGTCCACTGTCCTTGGGCCTTGATCTGCGAAACAGGGGTAGTTTAATGTTATAGTTTAGTTTGATGGGTGGTACAAAAACCAGTAAACACCATGGCCCTCAGTGACTTATCTAATCAGCCAGCTGCATTTAACACCTAGCTAAGCTCCACAATATTGTATCCCAGTTACATACACATCATTAAATTTGTAAAAAAAGAATATAGTAACTTTGTTACATTAATTGTATGTTCCTTCTGCGTGTGTAAGATTTAATTAATAATAACCGCACAATTTATGAAAAGTAAAACTTTTCTTAAAATAAAATAAGATTTAAATAATTGCAGCGCTCTGCTTGGTAGAAAATTTGGAGCGATCTGATTGGTTGAAAAAAAATGGAGCAATCTTATTGATCGAACACTTTGAGCGATCTGATTAGTTGAAAAATGGCGCATTTGACAAATCAGAGCGCTCCATTTTTCAACCAATCGGCTCTCTCCATATTTCCGACCAATCAGCTTGTTCTAATTTTTCGACCAATCAGATCGCTCCAATTATTTCAATCTCATTTCACAGTTTAAATTTTCACAAATTTAGCAATTTTTATTAATTCAATCTTCCACATGCAGAAAGAACATACAATTACTGGGATCACTATGCAACAAACTTACAATATTCTTTTATCACAAAGATAACTGGGATAACAGGCTTCCTCCAGAATGGAGGAATGGAAATACGCCTAATTATGTGAGTTACACTTTAGGAATGAACCAAAGTACCGTTGTTAATGGGATTACCAGATCTGAGAAAAAAAAGAACATTTATTAAAAACAATTGATTTTTTAAAAACTTTCTTCAAAGATTCTCCATTGGCATCAAGGTACATCACATCAAGGGCTTCACTCTGAAGAGTTGTCTGAAGACGTGGACCTGCAAGTTTTACTTGTGAATGATTCATTCACAGGCACAATCTTTAAGATTAAAACTTACTACTACTGATGAGGGAAAAACCCTGGAGTACCGAGTTGGTTTGTTCTACTTCACTTTGTTTATTGAAGCAATGAATATGGTAATACAAACTATTCACCCAATAGTTCATTTAATTCCAAAATAAACTTATTGCAAAAAGTTTTTCCCTAAAACTAAATAACTGCATGGGAGTAGGGATGCCTCTGAATTAAGTGGAGTAAGTTAAGAAAGCAAAATAATTGAATTAATGGAACTGATTTACTTCAAGGGGAGAATTTGATTTAAAGGAATGGCTGTGGGAGGACTATTGAAAAGGAATTGAGTTTTAGAATTTATCCAAATTTGTAATTGAGATTAAATTAATTGAAATGGAATTTAGAGAGCTGTTTTGGAACATGAATTGAATTGATATCATTTAAAGGGATAAATGATTGAATAGGAATTGAATTAGAGGAATTTACCCCAACCCTGGTAACACTTCAAATCATCACTGTATCCGGCTCCTTCTGCAGCAATGAGAGGTGCCATGTTCTGCTCGTCCCACAGGGGGGTGTATAGAGTAAAGAAAGGGCCCTTGCTTTAGCCCACCCGCTCCCTGGAGTGTCACAACCCTGCAGGGTTTCCAGCTGGATTAGATGTAAAGTATAATTATTGAAGCAGCTGTTTAACTAACGATTTCTACACCATGAAACCCTATATTCCCAGAGAAGGGAAGAAACTGTTAGCTGGTTCCCAGCTTGGACTGAAAATTCATAACAAAATTAAAAAAGAAAACAATAGGCGTAGATTAGCAATAATAACAGATGTACCCAGATTACTCCTTTCTAATTTAACTAGTTTAAAGAAGTGTATTTATTTAAAAGCATCTCCAGTCCGCAGAGGGACACGTGTCTCTGCCTCTCAGCTGGACCGGGTCGGTGTGCGCTCAGGAGAGGCCACACAGCCTCTCGCTCACGTCCCACAGTTTCCCTGCCACCGCCGTGTCTCTGGCCTGGAAACCGACCTCCTTCACCGCACAATTGGAGAAGTAGCGGCCGCTCAGGGCCTCGATGCCCTCCTGGAGCGCGCAGTGCAGGGTGGTCTGGCAGCCCGTCTCTGCGTCCAGGAAG
Source organism: Hiodon alosoides (assembly GCA_025775065.1). Classification (NCBI taxonomy): domain Eukaryota; kingdom Metazoa; phylum Chordata; class Actinopteri; order Hiodontiformes; family Hiodontidae; genus Hiodon; species Hiodon alosoides. Next base: position 18,544 of record JAOYSI010065212.1, on the reverse strand, counting down.
AAGAGCGCGCTTATGGGCTTCAGCAGGATGGTGAAAAGAGTGCCGGTGTAGCGTGTCAGCTCTGTTTTGATAGACCCTTAGATGAACAGAATCAGGGAAGTTAGGAACCAGAAACAGAATTTTTTCCCCCCTCAGGATCGTTAACACAGCAATGTTACAATAGCCTTTACATCTACACAGACATTTAAAAAATATTGCTCTACAAATTTGAGGCACCAAATCTTACTCAATGTTAAATGTAGCTAGCAAATATTTCTCATATTATTCCAGCCGTATAGATTTCCCAGGTAATAGGCGTGGTTCTGACCTGGGTGGAGACTGTAACATGTGACGTTGGTTCCTTTGACTCTTTTGGCTAGCTCCAGAGTGAAAAGCACATTACACAGCTTGGAGCAGCTGTAGATCTTGAACACATCCTGGGTAGACTCGCCAACTCGCAGCTCTTTGTGCTTGCTAAGGCAGTTGAAATCGATGCTCCCAAACTGATGGGTCATGGAAGAGACGTTGACCACACGGCTGGGGCCACATTCCCTCAGACGCTCCAGAAGGAGGTTTGTCAACAGGAAGTGGCCGATATGATTGACACCAAACATCATTCCAAGGCCATCCTCTGTCTTCCCCTGCATGTAGATTCCTGACCAAGGGAGAAATATTTTTAAGTTAATATTTTAAGTTAACCTAATGTTGTCTCTTGCAATATTATGCATGGCCAGAGCAGGGGATATGCTCATTGGTTCATGGTTCCTTACCATTATAAATGACATAAATATAGAGAATATATAGAGCCACACACACATCGTCAGACAGTAGAGGCTCATGACACCTGCTTTGGTCTTCGGCACCAGAGTGAACCTCCCTGACTCTCGGTAGCAAACCTGTTCTCAGTCAAGGTTTGCATTTTTGGTCTCCTCACCAGCGTTGTTGATGAGCAGGTCCAACCGGGGCTCCGTCTCCAGGAAGGTCTTAGCAAAGGAGCGCACAGACTTCAGACTCGCAAGGTCCAGCTGCATGTAAACCACCTCGTTGTTCCCACTCTCCTGGAAGACGAAGAGGTTTGCCAGGTTAAACAAGTTAAACTTTTCCTTAACACGGATAAATTAAACAGCACGCCATAAGCAAGCCAGTAATGTTCTCACCAGTTTAATGTCAAAGACAGCGGACTCGGCCCTCTGTTTATTACGGCACGCCAGGATGACCCTCGCCCCTCTTCTAGCCAGGTCCAAGGCTGTGGACTTCCCAATGCCGGTGTTTCCACCTGGAAGAGAGAAGTTCATGCAATTTTGGAAAACCTGTTTAGTGAACAAATGTATGCCAAAAGTGATTTGCTTACAGGTTTCAACCATTATGTACTTTTAATTAAGCAAGTCCATTCAAATAGCTGTTTTGTCTCCTATTTATTTCCATATCACGATGAAAACCGAATGGATGACTTTCCTTTACCAAATACTATTGTTGGCAAAATGGAAGAAAAACAAAAACAAATAAACTGATCCTTAAGAGTTCAACTTCACTTTATAACATCCAGCTTTTGAATACTAATCGCAAAGTACTCTCGGACGTGTGGAAGATCTTGCACGTAACTTTCCCTTTTAATTTAGGTAACTTGTCTGCATATCGTATACTTGTTGCTTGTAAATAAAGTATCGCGCGATTCGTGGCAACACTACCTTCTCTAACCAATATATATATTGACTGTCGTTGTTTCATATTGTCATTTTTAAAATGTATTTACAGAATGCTCATTGACGTTTGTTTGCTGAACAAAAACAACTCACCAGTAATTATTACAGTTTTCCCGTGAAGCTTTGCTTTGCTTTTGAATCGTGCTCCCTTGACAGCAGTATTAAATATAATAAAATAAACCCCTATTGCCACTCCGACAACAAGCAAAAAGAGAGACATTGTTGGATCTGTACATCCAAAACGAACTGCACTCTTAATCTATTATGTTTTTTTATTTGCGGTAGCTATTTAAACTGGTACGTCGGTGATCTCTTCTCGCTTACGAATTTACAATACATTCAGCGACTAGTGCTACCTGTTTTTCTTTTCATGAAAGGGAGTGTGTTTTTGTAGTGCACATTCACTTTCTCTATCGTTATTGTGTAATCCGTTAAATTCATAGAAACTGGTGGGGAGTCTTCTCTGTTAAGAGTGTTTAAAAGCCCTGCATTGTTCTTAAATGGTTTTGGCGACTCTGTCAATGTCCGTAAGGGGGCAAGGTACGAAAGTATTCTGTATTTTTTAAGTGGAAGTTGAATCAACTGCTTGATTTGCACAACAGCCTCTGTACGTTTTCCGTTAAATCTATATTACTCGATTCCAAATTCTATTAGCCAGTAAAACAGGGTTATGACTAACACAAATCACGGGTCATCACAAAAACATCTACCACCTAGTGGACATACAAAATGAAACACCAAATAAAACACACGTACGGTGATCAGAGAAAACAAATCGCGGACGTCAATAACATAATCGAAAGAAAAAAAAATGTACGCAGCAACTTAGCCCAGGCATAATTACTTACATTAATTAAGAGGGGGAAACATTTCAGACAGAAAATGTTCAAGATAATCAACACAAGAATGATTAACGCAGACGAGCTTTTTTTAAATCTTGTTCTTAAAAAAATCTTTATGTATTTACATTTTATCACAGACAGAAATATAAGTCAAAGTTGTTTTATATACACAGAATAAATGAGTGTCGAAATGACAGCTAAAACGGTACAGTTACTATATACACAACTACAGTATTGAATTTAACGACAAACCTTCATCGCAACGCCAAGGAACATCACAGACGAAGTCCTTGAAGCCCCGCACACATCGATAAATTGACAAATGGCGTATTTACACGGAATCCTATGCTTCTCTGCCCGAACGTCAAAATTACCTGAATCATCCATATATATGCAAATATACATACACCACTGTACGTACAGATGCACGTTTATACATACGAGCTTGTAGCTACCTGTGGAGCAAAAGTAGAAAATACGATGAATACTACTGTCACATATATGAAATAAAAGACCAGAGTAAAATAATTTTATGAAGAAAGAAGCGCGTTTATATAAAAAACTATTTGTACTGGCACAAAATAGAACAGGTTTTGATTGCTTAAAAGTCTGATGGAAACTGTCTTTTCACTTGTTCAACGACAAGGACAAAGTATCCCTTTTTAAGTCTCAATAATTATGCTCTGCATTTTAAAAAAAGGTTTTTTTTAACTCTTAAAAAAAAAAAAAAAGTTAGAAATTCTATGTGCAAGATTTTACGGCCCATAAAATGTGAGCCCTTCAAAAAATACTTCATTTCAGGCAAACGTATGAGGATTAAATAGAAAGGAGTTTCTGTCTGTACAAGTCGGCTTCACGAGTGGCGCTGCCACGGGAACGGGGCTACGGGACGAAGCCGGCGCGCAGGACCGGCACTTGGTGGACGTGAAGCGCCTGGCTATCGGCCAGCTCTGTCCCCGCCGCCCTGGGCTGCTTGCTGGCGAACTCCGTGACGCTGAAGACAAACTGCATGCAGCCCAGTTTGATGTAACTGCCGTGATGCAGCAGAGCCGTGCCTTCCCAGCCTGCACCGCTGCCCCCGATCAGGCTGGAGCTGCTGGCCTTGCAGTTGCAGGCGCTGCGGCAAGCCCCCTGTGACTGGCAGCTCATCACAGCCAATGCCGGTGTCACGCCTGCCTCCGCATCCTCCTCCTCCTCCTCCCGTTTCCTCTTCTTACAGCGCCCTGTGGAAAATAAAGGCTCAGCGCTCCCTCATAAGCCTCTGACCTCTGCAAAGACCTGTGTGCAAGCTATGGTGCTCTGGTGACGGTGTGCACTGCTCTTGTGTCTGGTGTAGACCTCTGAAAGACCTGTGTGCAAGCTGTGGTGCTCTGGTGACGGTGTGCAAGGCTCTCATGTCTGGTGTAGACCTCTGAAAGACCTGTGTGCAAGCTGTGGTGCTCTGGTGACGGTGTGCAAGGCTCTCATGTCTGGTATAGACCTCTGAAAGACCTGTGTGCAAGCTGTGGTGCTCTGGTGACGGTGTGCAAGGCTCTCATGTCTGGTGTAGACCTCTGAAAGACCTGTGTGCAAGCTGTGGTGCTCTGGTGACAGTGTGCACTGCTCTTGTGTCTGGTGTAGACCTCTGAAAGACTTGTGTGCAAGCTGTGGTGCTCTGGTGACGGTGTGCACTCCTCTCGTGTCAACTGAGCGACGCAAGCAATACTCACGAATGAGGCTTTGCACTTTCGAGACCACACTGCTGGAGGGGCTGGGAGAGATCTTCTCTGAGAAGTCGCAGGAGTACAGCACGTTGTCCACGGTGGTCCCGTGCTCGCTGTAGTTGAGCAGCTCATAATGCTTTGTGTTCTGCAGAAGAGACGGCATCACAATCATCATTAAAAACAGCGCAGCCGCTGCTAATGTCAGGGGGGTTAACCCTTTGAAGGCTATGCTGCCTGTTATGTGTTTGAGACCTTACATCCAAAAAAAAAAAAAAAAATTACTCTTAAGAAATAAAACCATTATATGTTATAAGACACATCATTGATTTATTAACAAATATGAGTAACTGACTATTGAATACAGAATAGGTAATAACAGTAATCGTCTAGTTCACCCAACTTACCTCATCATAAAAGATACAGGCATGCTTTCCCGACACATAATTACAATAACCATAGTTTGTAAGGCACACATCCATGTCGGCACCTTTAAGGAAAAGAAAAACGGCGTCACGGAAAATCACAGAGGCAAAGCGGCCAGTGAAATGCACGGTGGCACCACGCTGGCTGGAATCCTTACCAGTTCCTATGTGCAGGCTCCTGTAACACATGTTCACAGGTCCTCCCTTTCCCGTCAACGGGTAAAACACTGCCCTGGCTTTCACTTCTTTCCCCTGTGCTGAGAACAGCCATTTTAAAAAAAAGCTGACTTTAGAAAAGAAAAAAAAAAGAGCACGTTTAAGTGACGGTACGGAGGGGAGAGGTGCTGAGGAGTGCCTTACCTTCCGTGTGCGGCGTTTGTGGCGTAGGCGTGGGGGTGGGGGTGGGGGTGGGTGTGGGACTGGGGGGCGGGCTCACACAGCTGCTCTGGGGAGGAAGTGCTTTGGGGAGAAATAGCTGCTGGATCCTCTGCCACGCCAAGAGTTTGATTAACTTCTCGTCCAGCTTACTCAACTCAATCTCTGCAAAAGCATGAGGAATGGATTGAAGACGGACGCAAAAACCCCTAGCACACGGCGAATCGTTTTGTGCGAGAGCCACAGAACCCGTAACGCGCTCATCCCACATCCTGGTTCAGAGACGAGGCTGACCTTCCCCTCCGCCGGTCACAGTCTTCACGCAGCCGGACGGGTCTCCCATGGCAGACGACAGAGAAGCAGGAAACAAGAAGCTGCTTTCCGGAGACACCGCGCCGGGGTTAGCCTTTCCGTCTGGGAAGTGCGAAGAGAACAGACATCAGACACCAACAACCCGGTCACCTGGAGCCCCACGGTCTGGACGGAGCCGTTGGGAGCGCGGCGTTACCTGAGGGTGGAGTGGGAGAGGCCAGTCTGGCCAGGCTCGTGTCGTGGGCCACCTGGGGAGGGGTGAGGGCACGGGTCCCGGCAGTGGGAGAGGACCGACCGCGGCTGGCCACTGCAGCGGACGGGCCCCCGGTGGAGCCCGGGGTGATTCCGTACGGCTGGCAGGGGTTGGGGTTAGAACCGGGCGAGGGGGTTCCTTTCTGGGCACAGGGACTGAGGGTGCCGCTGTTCTCCGTCTTAATGGGAGACTTCCCTATGTGGTTCAGGGTCCCTGGTGCCGAGTCGGGTCGAGGGCTTGTTGGACCGCCCAGTCTTTGCTGGAGCTCAGCCGGTCTGCATGCCTCTGGAGGCTCCGCGTGGGGCAAGGGGCCGTTGGACGTAGCCGGCAGCTCTAGGGGGCCGTTGGAGCTCGCGCAGTTCGGACAAGGCTGCTCCGTACACAAGCTGCAGCCCCCTCGCTCCTCGGAGGGGTGCACAGAATTGAGCACAGGGGCCCCTTGGGGGCCAACAGGTGTGCTGCAGGTCCGGGAGCAGGTGGCAGTCGAATGGACGAGCCGGTCTATGGAACACATGCAGCCCGTTTCTTTAGCGCCCACGCAAGGCTTGAGGTCGGGCTTCTCCGTCCGCTCAGAGTCCCATAACGAGGAAGGCATCTGCTTGGCAGATAAATGTCTCATTATGCTGCACTGAAGTGCAATGACGTCGCAAAGCCACTGCGGAGGGAGGGGAGAGAAAAAAACAAAACAAACAAACAGTCAGAATCTGCAGCAAGCCTCACTGGTTGTCCCACCGTCGTGCGACAAGGCACACTTTTTTTTTTTCTTCGGGCAGGCGTGACTGGGCCCACCTCCTGTTGTTCGTCATCGCTGGTTAAGTGCTGGGAGGCAGGGCGATGCTGGTGGGGGGGTTCCGGGACACCGTTACAAATGAGCTCGCCATTGCGGATTCCCGCATGGGCCATCATGGGAGGGGGGTGCTGGTACTGGGCCTTGATGGCATTGGGAACCTGGAAAAAAGACAACAAAAAAAAGTGGAGAACTTGAAACAACAACCTAGCGGTCAGCGACTTATTCATTACATTGAGTTATTACATTAATAGTATACAACTCAAAAACAAAAAACTCTAATCAACTTTGATTAAACTTCAAATAGCTTACACATCCTTGTACCAACAAAAGTCTTCTCTATGCTTAGAATTAAAACCGAAAACAAAGCTGCTTAATATCGTCACCCCCAGACAATTCCCCCCTGTCCACATGCAAGGGCTTGGATCTAAACTAGACTACGGAGAGCCCCTTTGGTCCTTTTGGTCGAGCCCAGAGGCAGGTGACCGTACCTTGACGGTTTTTTTCCTGTGCAGGTGGGCTCCCTGGCGGTTAGGCGGGTGTTGCCGATGGACCCGCCGCAGGAAGTCCACCTTCACGGCATGCTGGGACACCCTGTCCTGGAACTGGTCGAACAGCAGGCAGCGATTGCTCAGGGTCATGTTTTTCTGGTTCAGCTGAAACGACAGGAAACGTCAGCACTGTCGCAGCTCAAGTCCGTCGCAAGCGATTCAAATCATATACACATACAAGAGAGGTACATGAAATGTCTTTTATTCGTAGCTGAAAGCACGTTCGGTTCACGTTCAGAGGAAACGCCCTCAACGAGGCGTAGGGAAAAGGGCAGGCCGCTGCTTACCACCACGTGCTCGATGTGATTGGGACACATCCACTTCCCTGTTGGCATGGCAGTCAGGGGAGGATCCAGACAGTCCATGTGGAAGAGGAGAGGGCAATAATCACACTGGATCAGAGGAGCTACTCGACAGCTCCTGGGGGAGTAACGCAGAGGAGGAGGAGGAGGAGGAGGAACATTAACCATTCTTACCACACCTGACACTCATTCATCTACTCATTACAGGGCTGAGCGGTGTTCAGGGGCGTCGCCCTGGAGCGACACAGTCAGACAGTCAGACACAGCGGCGTTAGTCAGCCTGCACAGGGTGACTTCAGCTTTAAAGGGCCAATTGCATCAATCCGTGCCCTTTCCACTGAAATGTAAAAATCTCTGACCGCAGGCTTTTCTGCACGGCGTTGCAGAGGGCTCCAGGCCACACCGCACATGCCCCACCAGGAAGCTCGGGTTCGTGGAGCACCGGCCCACCACATCAAGCGCATTCAACAAGTCAACCCCTACGTCTGACAGTTTGGCAAGACAAAGCTTTTTTGGGGGGCCATTCATCCAAAGTCACGATACAAATAATCCAGAAAAATCCTTCTCTTCGATCACGATCATGCTTGACGTGGCAAGAGCCGATCGCTTTACATACATCTGTGCATTGCTTTACACTGAAATCCCCCCCCATAAAAATAAACCAAAAGTTTTAAGGGTGTCTGAGGTAGCCACAGATGTTCTATAAAAAAGCTTAATGTTTGCCCCTGGCAGAAATCCATTAGAAGTTTGACAAAACGTCTATAGTAAGAACAGTTAATATCTTCTATAAAAACTTCTACGAGGCATTTAATTCTTTGCTCAACAGTCAAAGAAATTTTAAAAGTTATTATTATTATTATTATTATTATTATTGTTAATAATATTACTACGCTCTCACAAACAGCCACGATAATTTTCTTCCTCGGTAAGAGTTTGCCATTTTCCCTGTAATTATACCTCCTCTTTCCACAAGCAATTCTCTGCCAATCACAGTTTACCCCTGATTGCGCGTATAAATACTCCATCTCACACAGACAGGAAAAAACGGACGACAATGAAAAAGTCATTACTGATAACAGACCACCGTTAAACCGTGCAGTCAATTCAACCCATATTATAAGAGTTGCGACAGCAGTTGATATCCAACAAAAACAACCCAAAATAGTTCCTGTCCTTCACCTTCATCACTAAAGAAACTCATTTTAAAAGCCATTAAGCATTTAATAGGCATAGCAATAAAGTAACTGTAACACTTAAGGTTCCACTGAGGATTGCAACTCCAGATATAAATAAATATTATATTTAGAATAAAACTATATAGTATAAACCATATAATAAAAACTAAAAACCCCATAAAGCAGGCCGATTTCATTAATACTGCTCATATTTACAAGATTACATTTAAATTTCAAACAGACATGCAATTTGCAAAAATAATTCTTGTATATACATTATATTCCGTTATCCAAAGCAGGGATGCAAACCTCTTAAAAATATCTATATTAAAATATTTAAAATGAGCTGAAATTAAGTGGTGCGACTTCAGAAGGACTAAAGTAATTGCTTTGTAACAATCACAGCCAAAACAAACCCTTTCCAATAGATTGGCGATGTTTTGGAGATACAACTGATGGCACAGTATATTACACAAACACAGGCAGGCTTCTGCTGTTTTCTATGTGGATAAGCTGCAGGAGCGGCCCCTGTTCTGCAGAGATCAGAAAAGCTGGAGAGAGCTGGAGGTGACAGGTGAGGCCCCTTACCTGCCACAGGTGAAGCACACCTTCACTGGCAGTGGGACCAGTCCATTGTGGTCCAGCTCGTGCTGTGGTCTCTTCACGTTCTTCCCCGTCATCTCCTCTTTCCTCTTCCGTTTACTGGTACCTGGGGATTCAGGTAAAATACTTAGAACGGACACGAGGAGGGTTGAGTATAAGTAAGTAATAGTTATTTTTTTTGGTTTTCGGCTCCCTGTAGTGACAGCTTGGTCTGACCTGGAAGTGCAGTTGTGCAGGTAAGCTCGTTAGGGAGCTGGAATTGTGTAGGGTTCCGCTCCATGGCGGCAGCGATGAGGAGCTCGAAAGGCCTCCTGAGGTGCGGGGTGGCGCTCTCCGTCTCCGAGCTGGGACCCTCATCCTCCACGTCCAGAAGGTCCTCGTCCATGTCGTTCTGCTCCGAGGGCGTGGGCGTGTCGGTGGAGGCGTTGGAAGTCGGGGTGCCGGCGCGGCTGCTGGTCCTGCGCTCCAGGAGGCGGACCTGGGCCACAGCCACCCGCAGACCCCCACCGACCCCGGGGACCCCGTCCAGCCGCACCGTGCCCAACTCCAGCTCTGCTGCGGGGGAGGACGAGCGCTTAGACAGCTGCCGCTCCAGTATGCCGTTAACCTGCTCCGTCTTCTGTTCCCTCTTCTGTTAGAGACAGAAAGACAGACACAGGTAAGCATTTATTAACGACACATATCGGAAGAGGAAAATATTTATTACCTTCAAGAACTACTGTAAAGAACAGACATGAACAAAACAAAGAGGCTCACCTTCCGGCGAACACTGCAACGATGGCACATCCAGTCACCAGGGGGCAGCATCTCCTCACTCAGGGGTGGATTACTGCAGATGCCCCACACACACAAAACAAGAAATCATGCTATTAGACACTGCAATTACATATAAATAAGAAAATACATAGTAGACCCCCCGCAATGGCTTCTGTAATTTTGCTCAGCATTAGAGCAGGTTTAATGTATTTAAGGGAGAACCATTCAGACTGAAGCATAGAGCAGCACCATTGGTCAAGTTCATGGTCAAGACTGAAAATCAAGTACCCATCCAATTTCCTATATAAACTTAGGACATAAACACGTTTGGTTTACATTGAGGAAAGTTTACACCCCTACCCCCCAAATAAATAAATAAATAAATAAATAAATAAATAAAATAATAACTATTGCATTTCACAACCGATCAAATGCAATCTAATACGCTTTATAAAAATAAAAACACAGAATTAAACATATTTGATAAGCCAACCATTATTTTACACTTATAATAATATTCCCTATTCCTGAAATTGTCTAGAATCCAAAACATCTTACCAACAGATCACTTTTATATTACTAAAAAAAAAAAAAAAAAAAAAAAAAAAAAAAAAAAAGTAAAAATTTTTGAAAAAGGGAGGATCGCACAAAGCATGAAACCTGTCTCATTAAAACAGCATAAGCTGTCTAATGACGGGATATCCCAATTCACCTGGATAAATCAGGGAGAACACCAGGGAAATAACAGCCACAAAGGACACATTGTTGTGGCCCTCAACGCATATCCCACATAACTTCAGCACAGGTTCAAACACCACTCTGGAATTTCTCAGACCTCCTGCCAGAAACGTTCACAGAGAACAGGAGGGGGTTACCGGCAGGAGAAACTCCAGTCTGCCCAATCACCTGCAGACGCTTCTCGGGTCTGCAGGGTTTTAGCTGAAGGGAGAATCACTCTCTCGGGTTAATAATTATTCATATAGAATACCCCCCCTCCCCTCAATCTTCCGGCTCCACAAACCTTATCAAACTCCGCAGCTTTGACAAGACAGAATGGTAGCCATTTATTTACTGACTGCTGTTAGCAAGGGGGGAAAATGGCAACACTACTAGAGTAGGCTCTCAGTGGGGTTTAAACAGCCTTTAACAATCCCTAAAGCCTTCCATTTACACACACAGAAATGGAATTGCCAATAAAATTTAAATCAGTATATTCATCACTAAGTCTCCAGTTAAAATTAAATCAATTAAAGTAGAAATGCTTGCACTGTAATTGCAAGCAAATGCTCAACAGTTTGCAAAACATGAAAAAGCCATTCTCAATCGCAATTATTCTTTACCTCAAGAACGTACCTGGAATTATGTATTTTATATCACGGATGATCCCCTAATTTCATAAAGATAATATTTCTTATCAACTGGTAATCTCTTTTTTTAACCCCTTATTACGCGTATGTGCGTATAATTGTCTACCAGCAGGAAATAGTCTTTTAACTAGCCATCTGCCTGACTCGGGCTGGAGATTCATCTTACTGTATAAACATCACCATACCAGCACTGTAGATGGAAGGCGGCCGGGCAGTGATCACAGCATAGCAAGTCTCCTCCCTCTCGGCAGCTATCGCAAGTATCATGGTTCGTGGCCCTGCCGCTTCTCCGAGCCTCCTTCTCTGGTTTTCGGCTTCTTTTTTCGCCGTCCTCAGACTTTGGGGGTGCGAGCAGGGTTTGTATTTGCTGAAATGGCGCAGAATATAAAATTATATATATAAAAATTTAGCAAGCTGAAAAACAACGAAACCGCTAGTAGCTAATGTCAAACTACAAATGAACGGCCTGAAACATGGGCGGACAAATCGCTACCTACCTAAAGATATCTAGAGAAGCCAGCAAAATAGCTGGACACCTACTTGATTTGAATGTCAGTGCTAGAGCCACGGACCCAGATACACTTCAGCCCTTGTCTCGATTTGCATTGCATTGCATTGCGTTCCATCGTTGGACACAATTTCATGTTCTGCCAATCTGGGCAATATCCAATAGCTGTCAGCGAAGCAATTTATGCAACATCCACAGTTACCATAACATCGGAAGTAAGTTAACATAGTTGGATTTGTGTCCTCACTTCGAAACTAACTAGGCAGTTCACTGTTACGACCTTATCAGCTAACGCCTGGCATGAATGCACCCTGCAATGGTTATCTTGACACAACACTGAAAGTTAGCTAGCCAGGAGAACCTGTATGCCTTCGTGACTCACCTCCATTAGACCCCCAGAGGTATCCAGATCGTACACAATCGTAGGGGTCTCCATTTTGTCCCACATTCATACAGCAGTCAGTTTCTCCGCTTGAAAATGAATCCTTGGTGATCGCCACTGCTTAAGAAAACAGCAACGGCTCTGACAGAATAGAAACAGTTTCAACACAATTAAATGTTGTCTAATCCAAAAACGTCAAAATGTATTTCGCAAAATACTTGATCTTTATCCGTTAAACAATGCAAAAAACAACGTAGCTAGATTGTGTTTTCCAGTAAACTAGCTAGCCAGCCATGTTTCTATGTGCAACGGTGCACATAGTAAATTGTAGCTTGCCAGCTAGCTAAAGCAACGAGTTTGTGGATGCAAATCCTCGGGGCTGAATTACTTCGATTGAAAAGATGCCTACCTTTTCTCCAGGTCGAGTGATATATATTGCAGAAAACCACAGAAATGCAGTGTATGGCCTTCGCGAGGCCTAACCTACATGTTTCTTGTTACGCTGAAACCAGTTAGCTGGCTAGCTTTGTTGAAAAGATGCTGTTATGGTTGGAAAACCCTTTCCTTTCCATACCAGATAACTACGTATTTAAAAAACCCAACGAATACAGCCGTTCAGATGAAGATATTGTCCGCAAAACGTATCCTTTGGTGTTTCGTTTACCAATTTAAAGGCGCCGGGACCTCAAGATTGTTATTATTGTTGTGAAAAAAATCCTGTACATCAATCCCGACACTATCAGCTACATCCTCTCCATACAGTTGGCGCAAACTCGAACGAAGACACTTCTGGGCAAGCGCAGATCCGTAATGGTGGTTGAAGCTCCATGTAACCATCTTTGTAAAGGTTACGGCGGGTCTATGTGTTGTCTAAATACATGGAAATTTTAAACAATATATGTATAGTATTATTTTGTCATTTTAAAAGACGCCTAAAATAAATTAATGATTATTAAAATGTATTTATATTGTGTTGCAAATCTCCTCCTTATCCTTTCACCTATAGCGCTTGCGTATACCCACAAACGACTGTCGGTGACGCCATGTTGATGATGGCTAGTATTATCATCATCATTATTATTTTTATTATTATATATATATATATATATATATATATATTTCCATCTATTACCGTACAGTTGCACAAAGGTGCATATTTGCATCGTGAATCCCAGTTAAATGTGTTACATTTCTCGCTGTTTTGGTAGATTTGTAGCAGGTTGCCAACGTTTTAAAAAGTGTTTATGTTAGTTAACATTCATATGTGAAAACCCGGCGCATCTTTGTTCATGGGTTTGGAGTCCATTTCTCTCAACCACACAGCTTTGACACAATCAAATATAAAGCCATAGTTATATTCTTTATTTCACACTCAAGGCAGTTCTGTCCGTGTTGATTTATATTAAAACACAAGCGTAATAACAATGATATTATTTTCTAGGTATCAAACTGAATTCCAGCTTAAGGAACATGCATGATATATGCGTTCAGTTTCAGACTCGTTTTTGTGTAATAGTGGTAAAGTTTTCTGACTTTCTGAACAGCGAACTTTCTGCATGTAGTGCAGAGTGGCAATAGTTTTGTTAGGGGGCGCTCGATCAGGAAGATGGTGGTTATATATATTTATGCATAGAAAACAAAACGTAAGCATAGCCTTAATTAATGAAGAAATCGATTTACATCGACCCATATGCATGTTTGGACATATTTACAATGATGTTTTGACGTTAATCGTTCGTTAGAATTCGAAATTTGTCTAGATACGTTGACACGTCCCGCCCAGTTATACTAAAAACCAATGAAACCACAGGTATTTCTCCGTACTAGCCTATTATAACGTGAGTTCATACTTCGTTTTTAGAAGGAAGGGGAGGACAAAGCCTATACCACGTATTTCTGCTGAAGCGGTAACTCTAAAGTTGAGGCTGGTACACGACATTTTAGGCATCATACGCCACCACAGAAAAGGACAGAGCAGAGCAGTAGGGTTGCTCATAAAACGCATTTTCACCACTCTAACCCTTTGGGATCCATACACACATTTCCGTATGTTCGATGTATTTATTTATATGCACGCGAACCATACTGGTCTAACAAAGTATGTTTCGCAAATGAACTGGCTATTGCCTTCTCCAAATATCTGTAAAGGTATGATTTCTACATTAAAAAAAGAAAACAATCATCTTCATAATTATTTGGAATAATATTTATTTTTATTTGAGAGATTATTTGTCCATGAAGTGGTTTAAATAACGTACAATTAACAAAAAAATAGGTATAGAACCATTATCACCTTGCTCTAAGACCAACCGTTTTATTCCCTTGTGATTATGCTGAAAAAACCAAAAGGCTGAAACAAATAATTGATACAACTATGCTGTATTAACCAAACATTTCGTCAAAAGCAGAACAATTAAGATTTTTCCAATAATCTGGGTGGTACAACCTTTAGAAAACATGTTTAGATACCCATTAAATCGGTTCTGTGGTATCTTTTTAAATGCACAGAAGGAATACTTCAGTAATAATATATACACCCAGTCTGCATTTATTCTTAATGTACCAATTCATTAGTATATTTTTTATTTTTGACACACAAGGCTATTAATCACATTTTGTCTGTACATGATACTACTAAACTCAGAATCTACAAGCAAAGACATACAAAACATCAAACATGGAAAATAAATACATCCTTTATTTGATTACTATTACTAGCAACTACTTTTTGAAATGATTAAACAATAATATGTACACAGATTTTGAGTGTTGTCTGGCGAGGACATGCAGCAATTTAACTGTTCCTTCAGGATTTATGCTGAAAAAGACAGTAAAAACAAAATAACACCATATGTTTTGTGAAGGTGAAAAAAGTGTGTAATTAGGTTGTTTTGATAAGGCATTTGTAAGGGAAGGAATCGTTTGAAATGGACCTGGGCTAGAACTGGCCTTCTTCTGTCTTCTGTTACTATAAAATTACCCTTACCCCTCATTTCCCCCTCCTTGGTCTTAAAAGTAAATACAAAAATATTTATTTGTTGCCTCAGTTAAATGTCATATTCCGATAGCATACACTGTCATATCAGTTAGATTACATGACCTGCGCAATAGTCCCAGAGACCAGGTTGAACGGAAAGCACATAATAAAGAAAATAATTTCAGTGTGTTAGGACAGCTGTCTGGAAAACACATTTAGTGAATTTGACTTAGTTCACAAGTGGATGTTGCCTTTCAAACATGCATGAGTATATGGTCCTGTGTCTTGGTAGTTCTGAAAACAAAATGCCTTTCGAAGAGCAGGATTAAATCCATTCATCACAGATGTGTGTTTACTTTGCTTGGATCTGAAGGAGAGGACTGACGACAACAATCTACACTGGTATAATGGATCACTAGAATCATTCCTCTCTAGAGTTAGAGGCAGGGGTTGACGTGAAGTGAATGATGAACCTGGAAGTTGTACGCTACTTAAAGGTACGTACACGTTTAAAGTATTTTATGGAATCTACAAAATGTGTTCAGATTTGAAGAAGTTGTTTTGTTTGTCTGTAGCTATCCAGAAGCATGTCATCCTCGTCAAGGCAACCGTAGAGCCAAAGCCTTTTCTTACACCAGGTGTATGTGTCGAATGGATAAAAGCAAACCAATGCACCTCTACCTAAATACCAGACCAGTTTATAGCCGGCATAAAGAGTCTGAAGTTTATAAACACCTGACCAAACTTTGCTGCCTCTGTGGGGACCAACTGTAACTCAAAGGGATCTTGACCTTGCAATGGCCGTTCAGTAAAACCTGCTCTCTGTCCAAGTCCTTTGAGAGGGGGGCATGATAGTTAGTTTGAACCGTTACATAGTCTTTTAATCCTCAGAAGTGTATCCATCTGTAAAGTTGTTGGCTCTCATATACAATTCTTCCCAAGATAAAATAGCAAAAACATTTAAAATACACAAAGAATACAAATACATTTCCAATCCAGTAGGCTTCCCTAGAACCGCTCTATTTCCCTTCTGACTCATCCTGTAAATAGGCTTGAATGATCTTTGAGTTTATATTACAATTTAGCAGAGACAGAGCACCTCAAATGCACAGTTTAACACAGTTTGATCTCTTAAGGATGTAGTTCAAAGAAATATAACTAATAGATATAACAAAAAAGGACCCATGGCCACCCCATGAGTATTTCAAGACTGAAGTGTCAAAAACCAGTCAAAGAGGCTCTCTGTCCAGAGATCAGGGGTTGGAGCTGACTTGAGGCACTAGAGCTGTATAATATAACAGTCCTTTATACAGTGTGTGGAAGCCACAATGTATGTGTTTGTGTATATTATGAGTATTGAAAGACAAGACAGAAGAGAATCCCTAAGGCAAGGTGGATGAGCAAAACTGATTCTGGAAAGTTGAGGTGCAAAGTTTGGTCATTCAGTATACTTCCCTCACATTGTAACAGCCAAGGATATTTTCGTACGTTAATCCTAACACATTTATTTATTTAGTGCAGGTATTTCTGCCGCTTTGGAAAATTTGGGGACCCCTCTAATGGCAAAATTCAGCTTGGCCACAGCTTACCCAACTTGGGTATGGGGAATTGTACACTAACAGGTATGCTTGGGTATGTGCCTCTATTTATTTGGAGGTGAGCTACTAGTTCTTAATATCAGTTATTCCAATTAAGGCATGATTTACAAATGAGTGATATTCACTTTTACAAGAATAAATTGGAATCTGGTAAAAGACAGAACTGGAACTGCAATGTTGGCTCAATTAATTGCACTTAAGATAGGAATTGAAAAGTTCAGCCCTACAGTAGAGAGGTTAAGCAGATTTAAGGTTAATTTACAACCAGCAGTTTATAACATTGGATATAATGTCTGATCACAGTTTCTTCCCATACAATACCTTTAACGAAGTGTTCGAATCTGAGATGTAGTAGACACCAGACCCCTATATGGATTGCCAAGTTTGGACTTATACCTACCATGTTTCAGTTCAACAATCCAGTTCCGGGTCATACCACATTCAAGCTATTTTATACAAATTTTTGACCTTTTTGAGAATGTAAAACTTAGTCTGGGTGAGGCCATTTTAAACTGGCCCTGTAACATTTATAAATGATTAGATCTGAATTAATAGGTAAAAAACAGAATTATGATAATTATGGTATCACTGTACTTTGTACTGTTGGGATAAAAAATGTACAAACACTGCTGCTAGCTACAAAAATAACACTGTATAATCCACTCTCTTTGCAGTGCTCGAAGAAGTCCTCTGAAGGTAACAATATTTACAGCAGACAGGCGAGGAGAAGGAGGAGAATGGACAGAGGAAGAGCTGAGTGAGTCACAGGAGAGATGAGAGGTGCGGACAAATTCCCACAAGGCAAAAAAGGCTTGAGTTTCCCCATGCTGAAAATGCGTAGCGTCTCTAAATGGAAACCTCATACTCTCTCGTCTCCTGCAAAAGCCAAACACGTACGCTCAGTGAGGGCACTAACACACAGGCACAAATTCTTTACAAGGGGGATAAGAACGGGGATAAGAGCAGGGATTCGGGACCCTTGTCCCCCTACATTTCAATGGTTGTGCATCAAGACTACCATTCGTTAGAGTTATGTGATAATACGTTAATTAAGATGAATGCACCAAAAATACGTGGGTCTAAAAATGATCGATATACATAAAAAATGATGTATACATAAGAAGGGAAAACCTTTTTTAATAGTAAACTAGAGATTCTGGGTTCTTGACTAATTTGCAATGGTTCATACTTCATATTTGAAAGAGTGTGAATTCTGGTATAGCTCAAACCCGATACCCAAGTCGTTCCTATGCTTGCTCTCAACTATAGTGAAGGGGTGAAGTTTGATAATATTTTTACGCAATACAATACTCTTAAAACATGCCATTGCTTTTAGGTGACATTTGCTCCGTAAAACAAAGGCAGAAGAATGTCAAACTACAAAATGTATTATTTTACATAGTTTAGATCTAAGTATAATACCTTAGCAAGTGCCTCATCCTTTACTTATTGCTTTGACATATTGCAAATCTCTGGTTGGATATGAAGTGAACTAAGAATGGACACATAAGATGTGGCCTCTCTCCAACCCCTAGCTCTGATCCACTGTGCCTCACCTCTTCACCCGGATGAGTCTAGTGTGCAGTAGGAAAGAAACCTCCCATGGCTTTTCAACGGGGTGAAGGTTAAGGCGTATGAGGGGCTTCAGAAAGGGGATGGCTCACAGAGGGGGGTTGATAAAGTATGTGTTCCCTCTGCGGGCCCCGGAGATTAGGGCTCAGGGCTCTGACTGAGCAATTACGTGCCAGGCAGCCGACGCCCTTTTGGGCCGTCGATGAGACATTGTGTGCCGTGAGCTCACAGAGGGGATGAATATCATTGACGGGTTGATAGTGAAAGCCACGCAGAGAGACAGAGGAACCGACAGACATTGTGTGCCGTGAGCTCACAGAGGGGATGAATATCATTGACGGGATGATAGTGAAAGCCACGCAGAGAGACAGAGGAAC
>JAOYSI010065201.1:0-15874 GCA_025775065.1 Hiodon alosoides | reverse complement strand
GAGGATCACATAGCACACAACAGAGGATCACATAGCACACAACAGAGGATCACATAGCACACAACAGAGGATCACATCGCATATAACTGACAATCAGCCCAAAGACTTGTGGTTTGCTCTTCCTCAGCCCCCCACCTAACACTAATCCAGCGTAAGCATAAGAATATTATTATTTCTTCCGGGGTCACTATGACTTTGGGCAACTACTTTACAATTGCAGTTTCTTATGTCTTTAACAGAAATATAAAATGGCAGTTTGGCTGTTTGTTATGAAATAAACACTTTAAGCAGTTCTCACATCCCCCACCCTTCTATATTCCAAACTCTTATTGTCTGACCCTGGGGAAAGAAATGCCTTTTTCTAAACTTGTACTAAACTTTATTTAAGTTTTCAGCAGGAGCGAAGTAACACCCAGAAGACTATGGCTGGCACACACACATTAAGCAATTTTGCCGTTTATAAAAATAAAGTTTAGTTATAGACAGCTTTTTAGCAACAATAATTGCTATTGCATTAGGAGTACATTTTTTAATAACAATAATTATTAATAATTATTATTAACATATGAATAACCATCATTTTCTGGGTAAAGTATCCCTATATTTATACTATAATTATTAACTTGATTTACTTGGTGAATTAAATTGGGTTAAGAGACATGTATACCATAAATATTGTTATTTTGCACTAAATCGTGTCTGGAGTACACCGTTAAACTTCAGTTTCATGAGGTTCGTGCAAATGTCACACTGTTATGAGTATGTAAAAGTGTCTGTGGTAGAATTGCTCTGCTGGAAGTGATCTTTTCATTTTTTTGAGAAAACTGCTTACCTGACATTTTATGCGATTGAATGTACACTACTTTTCAAAAGTTTGGGGTCACATAGAAATGTCCTTGTTTTCCATGAAAACATACATGAAATGAGTTTGATTAGGAAATATAGCAAAATGAATAGGAAATATAGTCATTGAAAGGTTAGAAATAATAATTTTTAATTGAAATAATAATTGTGTCCTTCAAACTCTGCTTTCGTCAAAGAATCCTCCATTGGCAGCAATTACAGCCTTGTTGAACTTTGGTATTCTAGTTGTAAATTTGTTGAGGCAATCTGAAGAGATTTCACCCCATGCTTCCTGAAGCACCTCCCACAAGTTGGATTGGCTTGATGGCCATTTCTTACGTACCATACAGTCAAGCTGCTCCCACAACAGCTCAATAGGGGTGAGATCCGGTGACTGTGCTGGCCACTATAGACAGAATACCAGCTGACTGCTTCTTTCCTAAATAGTTCTTGCATAGTTTTGAACTTTGCTTTGGGTCATAGTCCTGTTGACGAAATTGGCTCCAATCAAGCGCAGTCCACAGGGAATGGCATGGCGTTGCAAAATGGAGTTATAGCCTTCCTTCTTCAAGATCCCTTTTACTCCCACTTTATCACCACCAAAGCACCCCCAGACCATCACATTGCCTCCACCATGCTTGACAGATGGCATTAGGCACTCCTCCAGTATCTTTTCATTTGGTCTGCATCTCACGAATGTTTGTTCTTTGTGATCCGATCACCTCAAACTTAGATTTGTCTGTCCACAACACTTTTTTCCAATCTTCCTCTGTCCAGTGTCTGTGTTCTTTTGCCCACAATGATCTTTTCTTTTTATTGGCCCGTCTGAGACATGGCTTCTTCTTTGCAACTCCGAGACACTCTTCACTGTTGACAGTGAGACTGGTGTTTTGAGGGTACTATTTAATGAAGCTGCCAGTTGAGGACCTGTGAGGCATCTGTACCTCAAACTAGACACTCTAATGTATTTGTCCTGCACAGTTGTGCACCGGGGCCTCCCACTCCTCTTTCTATTCTGGTTAGAGCCAGGTTGCGCTGTTCTGAGAAGGCGTTGTATGATATCTTCAGTTTCTTGGCAATTTCACGCATGGAATAGCCTTCATTTCTCAGAACAATAATAGACTGATGAATTTCAGAAGAAAGTTCTTTGTTTCTGGCCATTTAGAACCCACAATCGCTAATGCTCCAGATATTCAAAAAAATCTAAAGATGGTCCGTTTTATTCCTTCTGTAACCAGCACAACAGCTTTCAGCTATGCTAGCATAATTGCAAAAGGGTTTTCTAATGATTAATTAGCCTTTTAAAATGATAAACTTGGATTAGCAAACACAACGTGCCATTGGAACACAGGACTGATGGTTGCTGATAATGGGCCTCTGTACGCCTATGTAGATATTCCATGAAAAATCAGCTGTTTCCAGCTACAATAGTCATTTACAACATTGACAAGGTCTACACTGTATTTCTGATCAGTTTGATGTTATTTTAATGAACACAAAATTAGCTTAACAGAGCTTGAGCAAACAGAGAAAATCGTGAGTGTGAAGGTAAAGAAAGAAAGTGAGGATGGGGAGAATTAGGGGAGAGTGAAAGATAAGAGGGTTGTTGTTTTGGCCTTGTCTCAGCCCATGGGGACCGTGTGTGAAGAACTGGAAGCTAATAAAGCAAAACGCTTTCGGCGAATCCCATAGAAAAGTGTGTCTACTCTTTGTGTAAGAGAAACCGTCAGCGGACAAAATCCACTTTCTCAGAGACTTACCGCAACGCTATAGTATAATAACCTCCAGTTTTTTAATCCCAAAGAACTGTGTGCATTATCTTTATCAAATAACTACATGTTACAAAAAGTAGACTGCCGTCACTTTTGCAATTTTGCAAAAAGATGATGTCACTGCACAATTGATTGCCGGGAAACATAAAAAAGACAATCCTGGGTAAATATCTGGTGGCTTTCTGTGAAATGTAGTTTCTAAAGCTTTCAGCCATTTCAAAGAGGTTAGCGAAGCTTCCAATATTATCTATATCCCAAGACACAGGCTTAGCCACGTCTTGTCACCCCTTATGCCCTCCATGACATGCCTTTCTTTTTTAGGTTTATGCTGCTTTTTCAGCTCAGCTAATTATAATGGTTGCTAGACTCGTTTATTTGAAAGTTACAATTTATTTTAAAGGTCATGAGTTCTTGGCAGGGAGCGAAAAATGATAAAATTGTATTCCCAAGCAGGTGTGCATTAACTATATAAAAAATGGAATCCTACTTCCTTACATGATCGATATTGTGAGGCCAAGATATATATATGTTAAATAAAACTGATCCATAAGCTATTCATAGTTCTAGGTCACTGAAGAAATATTTTTCTGACTGTTTTTCTAAACAACTATTGATACCACTACATCCGTACCAGACATGAGGAAAAATTTCTCACTTCACTAATGGCAAAACCTGTAATAACATTTTCTCCATGTCTAAAAACTCAAATTTAAAAATGACAGTTTATTCAGTATAAGATCTTACAGAAAGCACATATTGCACAACACAGAATGTACACTATTGGATTCCCAGACTGAGATAGATGCTCATTTCAACACCTCTGACAATTGCCTCCACATGGTTATGCCGATTAATTCAGCAATTCTGAAAAAATAGGTTATAAATACACAGTCTTCCCCTTTGAGTGACAGCATTCCACTACTTGGAAACATCTCAGTCTTTGACTCCTCTCATGGATATCAAAACATCATCTTCAATGCCGTAACCTTTGTGGAAAAAACTAATGACAAACAATGCTTTTGAACTGCAAACGCAGAGAAAACTGCAATATATCACAATGGATGAACTTGTTTATAGACTGCATTGCTATGGAAAAAGTCACAGCCACTATCCACAAGCAAAGCAAACAATTAAACAGAATCTGTAATAGAATCCCCAGTACTAATCAGTATTTGATACACACAGAATAAAAAAATTCAATTCAGTTGGAACTACTGCCATGTATACTACTTACATAATATAAAAAAAGGAGAAATATTGGAATTTTAATGAACAATAGGATCAGATGTGAGTGCACACCCCTATCCCTCCAATACATCCCCGAGAAGGAAGTTTCAGGAAGAACTCAGTTCTCAACCACAGACACGCACACACCTTTCCATATGCCCTTGTATTTTTGCAAACCAGACAGATAATCAAAAGAATTGTCCCAAATCCCCCAAGGTCATCTTTTGGTAGCTGCTGGGTAATTCTCTGTGAACTGTAACTTGAATGCCTCAGGTCAGACGTCTGCTTGATGCGCAGGTGCAAACACACTCAAATAAAATGAGCAATGATCTCTGATGGGAAGAAGTCCACAAAAAATACATATAAGCCCCATCCTGTCACTTTCAGCAACATTTTTTAACACCTTTTTAGGTTTATTCCCTTTCGTAACGTTTTCCTTGTTTCAAACATAACTACTATTCATAACTACTGTTTCAGCATGCCTGCCCCACTCAGACAATTTGACCTGCAGACAGTCTGCAATAACACAGTAATAGTTTTAAGGGTGCTGGAGATAGACCATGTACCATTAAACTGTATCGACCTGACCTAGTTATGGATCAAAATGACACCCATTCTGCTGACAGAGTACAGGCTGGTTTCAGGAAAAGGCCTTCACATGCATTAGTCCCCTTGTGGACTTTTTAATGCATGTAAGGAGTAATTCTGGCAGATTACAGAAAGCACGAATCCGGTCAATCGGTGGCAAGAAAGCAGCTGATTATCTGCACAGCAGCGCAGGACTGTTTAGGAATGGAAATGTGAAAAGCCATGCATTTAATGTGGTTCTGTCTTGGTGAACGTCCAAGGTACAGAATTAACAAACACTGCTTTTTGAAAAAAAAAAATTGAATTAATTCATTAATTATTTGGGAATCGCCCATTATATTTGTGTAATTTTCTTCCACTCCCACTTAATATCCCACTGAAATCTGCAATTGACCGGGAAGCCAGCAGGAAGTGTTTCTGTGTAACTGGCCAAGACTTGGGCTGTTGCTAGGCTCCTTTGGTCACAATCCGCTGATGACATGAACTGGATTAGAACCAGCGAACACATAGGGCCCAGTCTTGACTGGGTTGGGTTCTGAATTTCTAAAATAAAAGTCTTCTGAACTGTGACATTTTCCAGATATATAATCTTGTCTAACAATATCTGAATAATGATATTAGTGCTGGTCAATTTGTGTCAATTAATACCAAGTCACAAAGACTAATGTTTCTATTCAGTATTTGATATACAGTTATTCCAAACCGACTAATACTTAGGATAGGAGCATTGCAATTTTACATATTCCAAAAACCGTATATCCTGACTGCAAGCAGCTGGAAGTTCATATTACTGTAAGAGGCAGAGTGGACTTTGATATTGATCAGTTCCGCGGTACTGAAATATAGAGAAGGTAATTTACACTGGTAGTAGAGAGGGTTTATAATGGATTCTGGCATCTCCTTGACCCAACATCTGTGTGTCTGCAGACTTTCAATACATTTAGCAATTATTTTTGTGTGATATTTCTCAAATGACCTACTTAAAAAATTTATCAGTTGAAATATATACTATATCAAAGATATCGTCTAATTTAAAGACTCAAATTCCTTACAGTTTATGGAACCCCATTTGTTCTAGAGGTCTCCATGTTTATTAAGGGACAGAAGATTCCTCTGAGTTTTCAACACTGCAAGAATGACAGAAGAATGAGGCCTTTGCTTTCATCTACAACTTTTTTATTTCTTAAGAGAGGGAGGTAAATTTAAAACTGGCATCAGCATTTGACTAATGTATTCAGTAGGATGGCAGGTTTGCGGAATTAAAGAACCTTTGACCTGTTTGTTACAGGTCTAAGAGAATAGGAGAAAAAAGCGCTATTAAGATTATGAACTAATTTCTTAAGTCAAATCATCTTTTAGCAACCCATCTTCTAGTAAAATATTATTTAAAAGAATGCATTACGATGGAAGTACATATATTAGCATATGTTATTAATTAACGAAAAACTATTAAATAAATCTAGAAGTCTTCTTTGCTTCATTACACTTCTGATCAAGTAATGAGTGCACCAAAACCTACACAGTGCAAAACCTAATTGGTATTCCAGGGAAACTTGTTTGCTCATTGAAATCATTTTATGTCAGCACACTTTCAGAGGAAGGATGGTTGCCTAGGTTGCGAGAGGCCTTGCCAAGACAGGGGATGTGAAGATCCAGAGACTTCAACTCCAACATGTTACTATTTAATGTGAGATGGTCTCTGATGAAAATCAGTCCTCCATTCAAATAACATGAGGTTTCAAAGATTTTCTCAATGAAAAAAAAAAGCACATTTTTGAAAATAAGAAACGGATCTCAGAAGGCCGCTCCAAGCAGCACAGAAATCTCGGTCCAGACCAATTTTTAGTAATTATATTTATAGACCACACCTTACAAACAGACTATTCTTACTTCACTTTGATAATCATATAACTGCTGAAGTATCTTCAATGACAACAGTAGTGTGGAAGAGATAGAACACTAATTTACTGTTATCTGTTTATCACGAGATTCTCAATTCATCCCCCGAAAGCAGTGCTGATTCAGCATGTGAAGAATTACTAAAACAGTTTAACTTTCAATATAATATTTACATCTTGAGCTGCGATGCTCGGTCACTGTCCACGGAATGGGATGTGTTGATTTTAGAAGCAATTCGAGAAAGAGAAATGCTTGCTAAAAAATAAGCACTTTTCATTCTCACACCTTGAAAAACAAAACAGCTGTTAGGCTCTTAAAATGACAGACAAAATTTACTATTTCTTCCACTTTTCTCCCACTCATTATACAAAAAATGCATAACGAATAAAAGCCTGTGCTTTTTCTGGGATTTTATTGAATTATATAGGTTATTTAATTAAATAGTCTCTGAAATGGTATAGGAAGTTGTTACTACTTTTAATTATTTTCACTAGCATTCATTTTTTTAAAACTAGCATTTTTCTCCCATTAAAGCTTACTGGCAAAGACCCCTGTAGAACAAGTAGCATCTTATTGCAATTAAGAAGATTAACTAACCCAATGCAAATGACACCACATCAACGAAACGGCTTCACTCTTGTGACTGGCAGGCTGATGAGAAGCTTTTTAATTAGAAGTTCATCACCTGTGGAGAAAGTAAATTGTAACCGTCAATACTGTACCCGTGGTAACACAGCTTTTTAATGGAATGCAACTAAATGAGAACATGGAGAATTGCTGGGCAGTTTTGCACGGAGAGTGTTTATTAAGTTTTACCAGCATGTTAGAAACATAGTTCTGTTTATATTAACTATTTTGTGGATGACTGAGATATTAACAACACATTTAGAGGATCACTGATCATTAATCATTCATTTATTTGCATATACTTAGCAGAGGGGTTTGTGTTGGTCTTTCATTGATGCATAATTAGTTACCCTGAGTTTGGCTTTGAATCACACCCTGATAACTGATCTTGCTTTCCATTAGTGTTTAAATGTATCAATATTCAAGTGGTGTATTTGTAACTTTTAAAAATCAAATGACAAAAATATTCTGCACAGTTATGAAAAGAATCACACTGTTTGTGCTAGATTCCTGAGACATTTAAAGCTCAGAGTATTCATTTGAATTCTGTACATAGTGTTTCTATTACATATTGTTTAACACAGGGGTCAGCAACACTGTCTGGGTGAACCGTGATCCAACACATTTTCAAGGTCTCTCTAATTAGGGAAACACCTGGAGCACTTGTCATCTGCTCTAATCTAGCATAATAATTGATGCATTTTAGCTATTAAGGTCTATCTCTGTCACACTCACAATTAATGAATAACTCGAAATAACGTCATGTACACTTGGAATTGGCCAGATTTACTCTGATGAAAGAAGCCAACCAGGATGAAAGAAGAATCTCCCTTGTTGACAGCAGTCTAATTTGTACTCCTTGTGCGTAATGTGGTAACAGTAGCATTAGCCAGAGACCAAGTGCTATTGTAAATGGCAACCCAGGGATTAACAAGCAATTCAAATAATAGCAGTTCAGCTTTTCAAGGTTTCCTCAAAGAGGTGGCAAAGAGCCCGCCCTGCCTCAAATCTGCATAGCCTCTCGCAGCCTTATGTATTCCACTCCTTAATTACCTGTTATACTGTGTGTCCTTTGGCCTCACTACACCAGATAGACGCTTTGTTAGAATGGAACACAAGGTCAAGGAGCCTCCAAAGAGTTTCTGTTAGTACCATTGACTGTGGATGGCAAAGCCATCGAAATCGTCTACGTTTCCCCACAGGGTGAATAAGCATGCTAGACACACTCTCTTTTGACATTTTGGCTTTCTCGTTCTGTTATTAATGCCATACCTTCAAGTTAAGAACCAGCTAGCCAATTAGGTGAAATAGCCTTTTCACCTTCAGCTCCTTAAAGCTTATGTACTGCTCATGGAATACGAAAAACAGCCCTGTTCACTTTGTTAGTATGAACTCTACAAACCTGTCCTATTTCTGTTAGGATCTAAGCAAATATACAGATATTTAACAGTGGGGTTTTGTTTATATAAAAAGTTATAAATGTAACACTTCGAAGAACTGGGAAAGTAATAATGTCACAAAGTATAAAAAAATAAAAATAAAATTCTGAATTATGCAAACCATAATACTTTCAGGTTTTATGCAATTTCAGCATTGTTGTGTCTGTTTGAAAACAAAGAAAATCTTACTCACTGTGAAATAGTGGATTTCACCCTAAACGCTTTTACCTTTGGCGATCAAAGGGATGCTTTTGGGGAACGGAAACCTTGCACGAGAGTCACCAATCAGACATTTCCTTCTGAGAATTGACCAGTAAATTATTGTCATGCATTCAGAATAATTTTGCAAGCATGTCTCTTTTCTGTAACAAACTGCACATTGCCAGAGTGTGGGAAAAAAATACTGACTGCTTATTTCTCCATTAAAAAGCTAATTGCTTCAAACAACTCTGGATCAAACCATTGTGCAAGGGCACGGGGATGGCAGTCCTGTCATGTCTCAACTGCTGTCTGCAGCTGCAATGCCTGTATCATCGTTTACAGCTGCTGACAATTAGGCAGATGAGGAGGAGATCTCTGAAAGCCCAGAAACGGAACAGGAGGTAGGGACAGTGAACAAGCAGGCTAGCTTAATCTACCTGATAATTATGGCATCCAGGCTTGCTCTTCAGGTATTCAGAAACCAGTTTAATCGTGTCACCTGTTTAATTTGTTGTTACATTTCAACAGACCCAAACGAAATCCATTATCTGGCCCGCCCGTTTACTTTCACTTCCAGGTTTTTTGTCTGAATTCTTTTCTGTTGTCATGCCTGTTCTGCCCAGTTCAACTCCTATCCTCACATGGAGCCACAATATACAGTACTGTGCAAAAGTCTTCGGCACATGTAAAAAAAGTTTTTAAAGCGAAGATGCTTTCAAAAATTCTGAAATGAAAAGTTTCTCAATAAGTGCTATAAAGGGCAGAAAACAGTAAAAAACTAAAAAACTATTATCAATATTTGATGTGAGCACTCTTTGCCTATATAACTGCATCAATTCTCTTTGGTACATTATTGTGCAGTTTTATTAGACAATCGGCAGGTAGATTGTTCCAAGCATCTCTGAGAACTTGCCACAGTACTTCTACAGACTTTGGCTGTCTGCCTTGCGTCTGTCCAGGTAATCACAAACAGCCTTGATTATGTTGAGATCAGGGCTCTATGGAGAACATACCATCTGTGGCAGAATTCCTTCTTCTTCTTTCAGAAAATGAATGTTTGGATCTAAAAAAAGTGTTTTTTTACTGACATACTACTGACTGAAGACGAAAAAAAAAACTTTTAAGACTACATTTGTGTAAAAAAGCTAGGGTGCCTAAGACTTATGCACAGTACTGAATATGACTGCACAATTTACACTGAGTAGCTACCCTGCAGGTATAGTGTGCATATTGTCCCAAAGTTGTCACAAATTGGATAGTGGAGGGCCTCTACTCTGAATAGCTAAATCCATCTCATTCCACAGATGATTGATTGGATTGAGATCTGGTTACTGGGGAGGCCACTGCAGTATAATTCCCCTTTTGTAATTCTGGAACCATTCCTGGACAATCCTAGCCTTGTGGCATTGAGAATTATCTACTGGAGGAACCCATTAGTGAATAGATGTGCTGTTGCCATGAAGGGATGCTACAGAAAGCTTACAATGTTCAGATGGCATTCAAATGTCCTTAAGCATTCAAAAAGTGTGTGACAAGGGACCCAAAAAACACCCCCTACGCCATTACACTGCCACCACTAACCCGCATTGCTGACCCTCAGCTGGATTAATCCACAGGCTCCATGCGGTGGTCCATGCTATTGGCTGATCTTACCATCAGCATGAAACATCAGGTTCTGATGGGATTCATCAGAACTGACTGGGATTCATCAGTCTCCCTAGGTACCTGCTTACCTGCTTTAAATTGTGAGTTCAATATGGATTAAAAAAATTCAGTCAGAGCAGAAAAATCTCTCCCCTCCATTTTGGGGGAATTCCAGTCTTGCCCAGCCCTAGTGTATACTTGTTGAGTTGTCTAGTAAACTCAATGTGTGGTAGAATGGCTAATGATGTATACTGACCTGAATTTCTCTAATCTGAACCATTTAAGATCCTGTTACCGTTGTTTGAAATTATATTGCTAAATGGTTATGCTTTATCAATTTAACAAGCATAACAATTTGCCATGCTTACTTTTTTCTTTTGTAAGTTCTGTTTTATCGATTTTTAACAGAGACAAGTACATAAAATAATGGAGCAGTGGAAACCACAGAAAAACACAGTCTCCTCTGGTGTCTCCCACAACCCTCTCACCACCCCTCTAATTTAAATTCTACTCACCTGCGAATTCCCTTTATTGCTATCCAAACAAAACAAGACACAAATTCCCAAGCCGATAATGAAATAAAGAACTGTGCAAACTGCAGTAGTGGCCTACTTTACTCTAAAAAGGTTCTTGGCAAAATTTGAAGTCCAGCATAACTGTCCATACCATGGTACATTTTTCTTACAAATAAATGTAAACGTTAATCATAAGTTTGTCTCACTCTGCATCATATAGCGTGGTGCAGTCGCTGTTGGACAACAAATGTGTCCAGTGTTCTCCGCACAGTGCTTCGTGACTAGAAATACATGGTCAGGAGCTGCTGAGCAGGGAGAGGTAAAATTTTTACTGAAAATGTAATTATTTTAAGCTAATGTACTTTACTGAGATATTACACTGACATAGCCACAAATTCTAAACTGAGTGCTTGACGATGTTTTTTTATGATTAAATGAAATATTTAAACAGTTTTAGTATGGGGATGGATGTTTCTGTTCCACATTTTTCGATCAGTAAAAGCAATTGATTACTGTTACTTAATTGGTTTTATAGTTGCTTATAGAAATGTGAAAAGTAATGCAGTGGCTTTTTATGCATTTGGAATTGGCTGGAATAACCTTTGGGAATCAAGTGTGTCTCTGTTAAACATAAATTAATTAATAAATTATATATATATATATATATATATAAACAGAACACACACCTTACATGCCAGTGAGAAAAAGAAAATACTATTATATACTAATATACTATTATTATATACTACTATATATACTAAGAAAATAATTATAATAATTGTTTATATATGTGTGCCAGAGTTAGTATAGTTGACTAAAGTTTGCACTGAAAGGCTGATTACACAAAACAAGACCCCTGCAGCTCTCCAGAACCAGGGTGGGCTATCCTTGCTGCAACCCTGTGCACTACAATAACATGCTAGTTCATACTGACTTTATGTGATCTCCAACTCTGTGCTGGAGAAGGCTGGATTCCCAAATGCATCCCCAATGACTGCTGGTACACAATAAATCATCATTAATTGTAATATACTTGGCAATGCTGGGTGTATTATTCAGATAGGCCACTTGGTTTCTCCTGCTGTCTCTCCAATTTGGAATAGCTAATTATGTGTTCAGTCTCAGCTTCTGGTAAAGTCAAACGTTTGCGTTATTTTTACCAGTACTGGCCAATCAATAAAGTTACAATATGTTCTTGTTTTTGGTAATGGGGTTGGGTGTTTTAAAGCTTCTTAGATGTATGGCAGGACAAACTTCTAAGACCAGCATGTATTTAACCTTCTGTAGACTTCAGGTCAGGCAGCTCTTAGAGCCGACGGGATGATAAGCTCATCCCACTGCCACCATTGCTAGCCAACCAGCACCCAGAAGTCAATGAAGGTCACTTCAGAAAAACCTGGTGACTTGAACCCATACCAACCTGGGCATCGATCAGCCACCGTTTTGTAGCTGAATCACAGGGCCCAGTTTGAGCTTGGGTGAGGGCCTTTACTGACTGAACAACTTGAAGTGGACTCCGGAGAAATATTGGATAAGTCGTTAACATCAAAAAGATATATTTGTCCATCATGCATAAAAGCAGCCCTTTTCTACATAGGCCAAAAACTTGGTCCCAAGTTCTGTGTTCCACAGAATGATTAATTTGACTTATTTATCCATGTTAAGGTTTCGCTTTCCTCAGCATTTTATTGAAGCCCAAGGATAATTCAATTGATCCATGCTTGAATGTGTCCTTGAATGTATCAATGTATCATTGAACCTCGTCAGCTTATAATATACAGAACACGTTTATGTTTTTGTTTTATTGATTCATTGCAATAATAACATGGTTTGTTTTATTGATTTAACTAATATTGATTTAATAAAAGCATACATGGATCTAAACACAGACAACTGCATCGATTATTTCAACAGACAAAAATTAAATGAGTCAAATACAACACTAGTACAAATGTGTTTCAAATGTATTGATTGCAGTATTTTTACGAAAGAAATGTAGTCATAGTTATTTTTCAGATGTTGTAGTTTTGTTGGTCAAGCTGCTTTTGCACACTTCGTTTTAGCGGAATGATGTGAGATGAAGCGATTCACAAGGACCCGCGCGATCGCGTTCTTATTCGCTTAGTGAAATTGCTGTTGTGTAAAATAATGTATTCGGCAAACCAAGCAAAATGTCTGCATACTTTATGCAAGCAGTTTATCGACAACCTCTTTCTTACATTGCAAGACCAAAATGGCCTCTGAGCTGGCAACCGGTCTGATTATGTCATGCAAAGAATTAAAAAAAATAAAATAAAAAGTAGACTAATAGCTATAAATAAGATATAATTAAAGAAAATTACTTGGAGTTGGATTTACAAAAACAGACAGCACTTTGGTTGAGATCAAACCACAAAAAAATAAATAAATAAATTTGAAAAAAGTCAGCATGCCACCTTAGTTTAGGCAAACTGAAATTATTTTTGATAGTCAGTTTTCCATACAGCTTAGAAGGAGCACCCATCATTGTGACAGGAT
Organism: Hiodon alosoides; assembly: GCA_025775065.1. Lineage (NCBI taxonomy): Eukaryota > Metazoa > Chordata > Actinopteri > Hiodontiformes > Hiodontidae > Hiodon > Hiodon alosoides. The sequence continues at coordinate 2,602 of JAOYSI010065201.1, read as the reverse complement.
GAAAGAAATTGGTTCTTAAATGCATTGACCTTCACTGAATGCCAATTGAGGCGCAGCGGTGAAACAATGATGAACTTAGACAGCTTAGTTTGAACTTTAGCCTAATTAAAATGGACCGTGCATCGTCTAGATAGTTGTCATGACTAACAGGCATTTGAGACTTTTCCAACCACAAAAAAGGTATTGAAAGGGGGGATATAGCAAGCTATGGAATACTAATGATACAAATAGTGGCACACATATGTTCCCTGGTTTTCTATAAACCTAAAATAAATGGTAAAATTTAGCCTTTTAAAGGAAAACATGTTACAATTAAATATTTCTGGGATAAATTTTTTCCCCTTTGGGATCCAGGAAAAACTAGATTCTGCTACACCGCTAATCAATATCACAGTAACAGAGTCAGCCTATTAATTTGACTATTTTATACTGAAACCTGACCTTTTACTGCCCGATGAATGGGCTTTTCAGTTTGTTCCAAAACGTGTGTGTTTTGGGTCAATGAGGAGTTTGGGTGCCTCTGGGTCTGGCAGTAATGACTCACTCTGATGAGCCCTCTGCTCCAAAAGGACGGCAAATCAGCATTTGCAGTTTACGTGTCACACGTTCGACTGATTCAGCATGATCGGAGAGCACTGATTCATCTTGAGTCTGCCAGACCTTCCTCTCCCGCCTTCAAAAGAAAAGTGAAACGCGAGGGCTTGCTTCCCGAACAAGTGTCAGAGTAAAGATCACATCATTTTTTAATGGTTTTAGTCCTGAGAGATTTGTGAATGTTCTTAGGGGAATGTCCCGTGTTCCCCACGTGTCCAGGGTCATGAACTTCGTTAATGCCACAAGCAGCCTTGGGTTAGTCTCTTGGTATTACCCTTTAATGTCATGTTTATGATTGCTCGACTGGATTTATTCAGCGTGACTAAAATGACAGTGTGCCGCATGGAAGACGGTAATATGCTGCCACGCTTTTCTCTGGCGATGAAAACAATACCAGCTAGCTATCCTCTTCTGTTGTCGTGCTGCAGCACATCATATTTTGAAATGTAGATTGGCCAGTTTTATACCCAGATAATCCTAATCATGAGGCTTTTTTAAACATCAACATCTGAGTGAACAGGCACCTGCTGTCCATCAGGAACCTTTTACACGATTGTTCCTAAATGTTCTGTTCAAGGACTCAAAAAGTATATTCTAAAAATTGTATATAGACTCCTAAGGACTCAACCTCGTTAAAATAACTGAATAGGTCTGCAAAGGGCAAAAATCTGAAAATAAAGAACTATCTGCAGATTCATTAACCAAACAAATTAATCATAGTCATACTCTTAAATTTATACTGTACAATATTATGTATTATATACCGATGTTATAACTAGTTTTAGAAAATGATTGCTTTCCTTCTGTTGGGAATTTCTTAGAAGTCAGTGTGGCACACAGCGGGCAGCCACGCCCTCCTCAGCAGAACAATGCCGAGAGGGGAGGCGTGGCAGCCCGCTGCGTGCCACAGTCAGGAAGATGGAACAGAAATCAGGCAAGGAGACAATGATGCACTCCGTATAGTTTATTACAAGTTTTTTGGAGTCAGTCATCATGACTGTATTACCTTCTTATATACAATCTCAAATGAACTTACATTACCTTTGACATTGGGATTGAACATATTGCCACTTTCTGGGGAAAAGTAGAGACCAGTGCACAATGGCTTTATTGCACAAAGGTTTTTAACTAGTATAGGAAAAACCCAAAAAAACCCAAGTAAGTTAAATTAAATCCATGTACTTGACAAGCATAGATTTCCATAACATATTTTCTGCATCAGGTTTGGGTTGGTGTTGGGAGTCAGCATGGAAGCTGCAGAGCTCCAAGTGAAGGTTCATGCTGTGAAAAGGAAAGAAATTAAGAAGGAAATCACAGAATTCTGCTGGGAATAAATGAGCAATAGGAATAGTGCCAAGGAATAGTTATGGTTAAGTAAAAGAGAGGGAATTTTGGGCGATAAATTGCAGGGGAAGCACAGAAGGTAGCAATCTGTAATTGAATGGAGACTTAAAAAGGGATTAGTTGATAACTGAGTGCTGGGGGATGTGTGAACCGGAGTTTAAGGATAATCATGGCTTCTGGTGTTTTTTTTGTTTTTTTTCTGGTGTCTTTGTGTTCTTTTGAAAGGACACAGACAGAGAGGTCAGTGTAATCCTGGCCGGAAGAGCTGAAATGGGAATCAGCTCAGAGAAATCTTTGATTCTCACTGATTTGACATGTATCTGGAAATGTTCAGCCAGCCGTTTCCCAGTTTAGCTAGCAAAACTTTTTTGAGATGAGAGTTCCTGGACAAACACAAGATCCTTAGGTTGATCCTGGAACATTTCCAGATTTTCCTTCGGTAACAAAAAACCCATAACGCAATCATAAGTCATCTTTACAAAAAATAAAAAAAATAAAAATAAAAATTCTTCCTCATGTATCAAGAAGCTCCAGGTTACCTTGGTTTAATGACTGACTGCCAGAATGCAATATTTACCATTAGGGAACCTGGGGGGGGGGGGGGGGGGTTATTTAACAAAAATTAATGTTGTTAAAATAAAAAAATGGTTTAAATAAAGTTCAA
>JAOYSI010065190.1:0-23154 GCA_025775065.1 Hiodon alosoides | reverse complement strand
GGCAGCCAGACGGAAGCCGCGCAGGGCCGAGGGCAGCCAGACGGAAGCCGCGCAGGGCCGAGGGCAGCCAGACGGAAGCCGCGCAGGGCCGAGGGCAGCCAGACGGAAGCCGCGCAGGGCCGAGGGCAGCCAGACGGAAGCCGCGCAGGGCCGAGGGCAGCCAGACGGAAGCCGCGCAGGGCCGAGGGCAGCCAGACGGAAGCCGCGCAGGGCCGAGGGCAGCCAGACGGAACCCGCGCAGGGCCGAGGGCAGCCAGACGGAACCCGCGCAGGGCCGAGGGCAGCCAGACGGAACCCGCGCAGGGTACTCACTGTTCCAGACGCTCATTGGGAGACGTGGGCTTTGACCAGTCCTCTTCATCCTTGGCACTCTCCACCCACCGACTGCTACCTCCTCCTCCAAAGCCACCGCGCTCGTACCTGGGCAACCGACAGCCAGATAAACACCGTGCTCATACCTGGGCAATCTGAGCCACACACACACACTAACACAGATCACATCAGTGTGAATTACGTACAATGCTCGCCTCATCAGTAAAAACGCTATGGACTTTTGCAACCTCAACACTTAAGTACTAGTACTCAAGAATTCAAGCAATCCTTTTGAAATACTAATTTGCTCTAAATGACCTACCTTCCTCTAGACCCAGACCCCCGGTCATTGAAGAACGAAGACTTTCCTCTGTCAGTACGGCCTCCAAAGCTGGTGTAGGCATCTCTGTCTTTAGGGGCATTCCATCCATCCTTTTCATAACCAAATGCTGGAGAGAGAGAGAGAGAGAGAGAGAGAGGGTGGGAGACGTCAGGCAAACCACACGGTGTCTTCACAAAGCGCCGTTACGCTGGCACACCAGTGCAGTGATCAGCAGAGAAACGCATGAGAGAACCCGTCAGGCCTGCCACAGCCAAGCCCACCAGAGCCCAAAGCGAGTCACCTTCCGCACCTGCGTTGGGCATTGGCTGGGATTGGTTGAATGAGCTGCCGCCGCCGCCGCCCCTGTTGCCACGGTATCCGCCACGCCCCCCTCTGTCTGAGCGAGGGGGCCCGCGGCCCACAAAGCCACTGCGGTCGCCATTCACCCGGTTATCCCTGCCGTCGTGGTAACCGTTCACCAAGCCGTTGCTCCGCCCCCCATCCCACCCTGGAGAATCTGTTCAGAAGAGAGGAAGATGAATCAATGCCGGTAGACAGACAAACTTCTGTACGCTCCGAGTCAGGGACGGGCTTTTCAAGTAACGTCACTATTTTAATATCCGAACAGTATATAAAACACATTTTCTTTTCAGTGAAAACAGCGAGTTACAAAATAACTTGCCTCCATTACAAACAGTTCATAAAGTACCTTTCTGCAAAATAAATACTACTGTGCAATTATCAGTTGGGAACAGTCTTACTTTAGACATACCCCACTCTTAAACGAAAACAAAGATAACTAAACGGTTCTTGTAACTGACACCCCCCCCCTCCCCCTCCCTGTCCAAAGCTTAGGGGAAGCATCTTTAGTTACTGTGGTAACTTTTTCTCATGGGGTCCGAGCTGCGCTGTAAGGGAGTGACTCTTACCCTGCTCAGTTGACTTTCAGGCAGATATGACTGATTAGTAAACTAGTTACATCACAACTTCCATCGGAAATTTATACTTTACAGATCTGAATGAATACCTGCTCCCATTGGGATATTCGAATAATCCAACAACCATACCCACCCCTAGACAACAGAATCCTGTAAACAGCTACACATTCAAGCCTACTGTTTACAATAATGTAAATATCAACCAACTGCAAAAACGCATGTCAAAACCTTTAGAAATAAAAATTAAATGAGCTTTATCACGGTTGATAACTTAGTTGATCTTTCCGTAGTTCTACCGACAGGCCCGTCTACAGTTGGACTCAAAGTCAAAAGTACACACCAAGAGAACACCTTCCGTAACCAACACGTTTGGCCAAAGATATCTCCCATCCCATTTTTATAAATCTTCACCATCAAGGTCAAACAGAAAAGATCTCCATATTACATACCACTAAAGCCACCAACTGAGATGGAGTTAACGCGTACGCCCTGACCACGTGACTCTGTGATGGAGTTAACGCGTACGCCCTGACCACGTGACTCTGGAGTAAACGCGTACGCCCTGACCACGTGACTCTGTGATGGAGTAAACGCGTACGCCCTGAGAGTGAACAGGACCACATGACTGTGATGGAGTTAACGCATACGCCCTGACCACGTGACTCTGTGATGGAGTAAACGCGTACGCCCTGAGAGTGAACAGGACCACATGACTGTGATGGAGTTAACGCATACGCCCGGACCACGTGACTCTGTGATGGAGTTAACGCGTACGCCCTGACCACGTGACTCTGTGATGGAGTTAACGCTTACGCCCTGAGAGTGAACAGGACCACATGACTGTGTGATGGAGTTAACGTGTACGCCCTCACCACATGACTCTGGAGTAAACGCGTACACCCTGAGAGTGAACAGGACCACGTGACTGTGTGATGGAGTTAACGCGTACGTCCTGACCACATGACTCTGTGATGGAGTTAACGCGCACACCCTGACCACGTGACTGATGGGGGACATTTACCACAGCGGTCAGCCCAGCTCAGCACACTGGCTGTGTCATCTTCCCCATCAGTATAGACAGGTGAGCCTGGAAGTGACATGTACAGTTACCAACTTGGCCCAGCAGAGGGCGCCCAAGCAACAGCTTACATGGTCCTCTCCACCGCATTAACAGTTCACCCTACACGAGCAGATGTTCAGAAATACTTCCGCACAGTGACATTAACGAGAGCAGTGATGGAGTGAAAGAAACCATTACACTTGGCAGCTGTGTTGAAGTACTGAACATGAAATAGCCGACACGACAGGGAAACAAGCTGTGGATTTGTTAAGGCATGTGTATTTTCATAACCAAACTGGCAAAAAACATCTACATATCTGGCACAAATCTAATTCATTTGTAGAAATGCCTTAAAGGAAATAATTAAGTTGTAATCCACATTATTAGTCATGTATAACATAAGCAAAACGTCCCAAAAATGCTTCAGGAATATCTACCAATTTTGGGTAAAGCCAGGAACTTAGAAGCAAGCGCTTTAAATCTGCAGGTATACCGAGGCATTCAATCAATGCAAACACAACGCATTACAAACATAAGTCAGAATGCAAGCTAGAGACACGCGCAGAATTAGGCCTATAGAGGGTCTGTATAAAGCCAAACGTATTCCACATACGCCGACATTAAAAGCTCTACGCTTCAGTCTGACAGGGATCGGGGAGGATGGAAAATCAGCGGTGGCCAAACCGCAGTAGCCGAACGTCTCATCGGGCAACACTTCTGTAGCCAAAAGCACCGGGCACCAGACAGCAGCACTGGAGAAGTGAGTCAGGTGGCAAGCATTAAACATGAAAACTGAAGAACGTTAGTAAGAATGAGCTCAGCACTCCCACATGACATTAGCATTACATCGGGTTCGAAAGAACGGCCGGGATTACTTCACACGTTAGCTGGGGCCGATCCTGCCGTCAGCTCGGTTACCGTTAACCGTAGCGGTACAAGACACAAGGCAAGAATCAACACCAGGCACTCTGTCCACATGCATACACATCCAGGTATACCACATCTGGCTGTCCAGCCTCCAGTGGAGGTCTGACACAAGGAAAGCCCCTGGGAAGGGAATCTCGGATGACCTGAGCAGAAGTACAACGGCCTACGTCAACACTGGGTCAGGACCGCGGAGGAGGAGGACAACTTTGAATGTTTGGAAGCAGACCGATAGTTACCAGTTCTATACTCATCCCATTTCAAGGCATAGGCATTCCTGTGTCTACGGATGTACTCGGGCTGCCAACTTTCACTCAACTCTTCTGGAGAAACTTTGGGGACAATTTATCACGTAAAATACAAAAACTTCAAGCCAAAATTAACAGACCAATGTAAAACCACAGCAAAAAGCCGAGATTTAAACATGAAATCAGCCAGAGCTAAAATCCCCAGTTAGCGGCGATGAAGCAGAAGAGAATAACGCCCGAGAAAGTAGCACGACTAGTGTGGTAGCCCTGTTCAGATCAAACACAAAGGGTCAGAGAAGGCGGGCATTCGCCATTAGCACGTTTAGCGTGGTAGCCCTGTTCAGATCAAACACAAAGGGTCAGAGAAGGCAGGCATTCGCCATTAGCACGACTAGCGTGGTAGCCCTGTTCAGATCAAACACAAAGGGTCAGAGAAGGCGGGCATTCGCCATTAGCACGACTAGCGTGGTAGCCCTGTTCAGATCCAACACAAAGGGTCAGAGAAGGCGGGCATTCGCCATTAGCACGACTAGCGTGGTAGCCCTGTTCAGATCAAACACAAAGGGTCAGAGAAGGCGGACATTCGCCATTAGCACGACTAGCGTGGTAGCCCTGTTCAGATCAAACACAAAGCCAGGCATAAACAAACAGAACTACGGCTGTTCCCATCTACGCCACAGACAGTCAAACGCGCAGCCACTGTGCAAAAGCGTCTCTCGCGGTGTGATCACTGCATTACAAGCAAATGGATCAAACCTGACATTGGACACCATACATAATAAATGGTTATTTAAAAAGCCCATGCTTCTCACAGCACAAGCTGTCAGAAGAGACTTACAGCTCACTGGAACCACCGAATAACCGCTCTGTCTACCAGAGGCAAAAGCATTTCCTGCTGTAAAAAAACAAGAACGGTCAAATAGGTGAAATAAGACTGATTAATACACACGCTCAGTTTTAATATGCACCAAGACAGGGAGTCATTGGAAGGAACGCTTCAGCTAGATAGATCGTTAACACTAAACTCTGCAGCTAATCAATGCCTTTTATACTGAATAAGCAACTTCAAATCAGTGGCAAGGCTCAATATGTCCGTCTCCACTACGTCCCTGCTGACTTAAACTTCGTTCACAGGGGCAGACAAACCGGTAGTCCAGATGTCCGGGACAGCCGCAAAACGGGTCTACTTTGGACGGTGTTGAACATTGTGTATTATAGATTAAAAAAAATAATACCAAACTTTTTAAAGTATTTAAAAGCCCTTTCCAGTGAAATCTTTCATCAGCACAGTCATACATGAAGCTGGCAGGAATATTTGCTCCAAACAGTTTCTGCAAGAGCTACAGTCCTGGGAAGGGGGGGAAAAAAATCGATCCAGAATCAGCCGTTCAGGATACCAGAGGGCAAGAAAGACTACGGCACCTGAACTGGTCCCAAAACACAGAGGCAGGATGGGTAATGTTCCTGCAGAAACAGGAAACGGATGCTCCCAGAGACCCTCTTTGTAAAAACAAAGTGAATTACTGGAGGACGTAAAAGAGCGCCAAATTTAAGAAATGACCTCAGCACAGGTCAGGAGACTTGAAAGAACAACCATATCTAGTAAACAATGTTTCATGACAGAATCTAGCTAATGTTAACTAGCAAGATTGACTGTGGTGTTAGTCTTGAAATTCAGCTTTGTAATTTGTTTCAAGAACCCAGTGTGAACGGTGAAATAAATCAGCAAACAATTTCAAATTTCCAGACAAAATACTAACCACGGTGTAATTAATTACGGTAGCTCTTAGCAACGGTACACTACTATGTTGACTTTTAAATATTCTAATCTTGTAGAGTTGTTCTGGGCTCCCAGAGTTTGTGTTATAGTACACCAGAGGACTACCCAAGTTTGTCCACCCCTGCATTGGCAGTCAAATGTTAATTAAGCAAGATTATCAAGTAGTGAGAAAAGCTCAATATTCTCAAAAGCATGCAAATAGTCATTAAAAACAGCAGTTTTTTTAAAGGAATCCAATTCCATTCCCAAAAGCAAGCTGAGCCCCACTAAAAAACGCATTTGAGAGCAAACAATCTCTTACTCCGAGTCGAAGTGGTCTTAGCAGCCAGTCCAGTTACACCAGTAACTTTATTTAACTGGTGTATAGGTCTCACGAATAGCAGCATTGTGCTTACCCTAGGGGTCTATCCAATGGATATCTACCAAGACTGGCTTGGCTTTAAGTATAACCTGTCATTAAAACTTACCGCTGTTTTGACATTATTTTGGGAGTGCCGTCTCCCAATAATTAAGGTTTACTTGTAGACGCCTCATTTGTGAGTCTGAGGAAAACTCCACCTACCATTTTTTGAAGCCTCTTTGTTCCGTAAATGAGGTGGAATGTAACGCCCTAGAGGTGGAAAAGACGCATGAAAGGAAGATCAAACTAAAAAAAACCCCCAGTATGTCAACGTATTCATTTCATAAGCAACACCTCAACTCAAAGGGCAAGCCAGGCCAATTAAGATCTGTAGTAAAAAGGAACGCCCTAAAGTAGCAGCCATTGGGAGAGAGATTTCACTAAAGTCGCAGCCATTGGGTGAGAGATTTCACTGGTGATTTAAAGGCAAGATCAAAGTAAAATACTCACGGCCTGTACCTCCTCCACCCTGTCCGTCAGCTGCAGAGTTCAAGTCTAGGACAGCAAGCTAGAGAGGAGGGGGGGGGAAACCACACATTAAATCACGGGCAATTCATAAAGACAAACTGTCCATGCTACAGAACACCAATGAGTTCCAACACAAGGCACAGACAAAGACATGGCATGTATTCAGTAACAAAGTTTATTAAAGCAGAACGGACACAGAAACACCACCCTAATCACGCCCAAACTGCATCTTGTGAATATCACTAGCACAAACTTAGCGATCAGCCTTTTCTGGTTAGACTGGTTTGAAGCAGAGCGCAAAAATCGCTGGAGAAGCCATTGCCCAAAGCCCGCTTCCTAGACTTGACAGTTGTCGTATACTTGCTTGAATCACCCTGGCTTCGTACATGATTATTATCGTTTGTTTCCGCATTCTGCCAGCCGCCGTTTACTTTTACTCCTTATTTATATTCAGGCCATACCAAATTGCATAATAAATAACGTCGGCGAATTTGCGCGTTGTGTTTCTCAAACGACTACGTCCGATTACCAAAGATTTCCTTCCTGGCAATTGGTCGGTTTGAGTGGTTCACGTACCGCCAGTTCCTATCTGAAGAAAGAAAAAGCGTTCTCCACCTGGGTGGAGTGAAGTTGGTCCGTTCATTTCGGGCGTTTTTGTTCCTGAGATCATTTACCGATATAGTAATTGTAATTCAACTGTTGCTAACAGCTCTTAAGTCGCTTATGTTCTAAAAACAACTTTAAGGGGAGGCTGTTGCCAATATTTTTACATTTCATTGATAAAGGTTTTTTTATAAATACACTTATATTCGGTATAGTTAGGTGCCCAGGGCCTTGCTTTCAGTTGTCAAAGGTGTTGCCAAGCAATGACGCCGTTAGTGTGCGAGAATGCTTGTGTTACATCAATCAGGACTCGGTTACCTTAAGTCAATTGTAAAATAAACAAGCTCTTCACCTAATAAAAGTTGTAGGTACGATTTATTTAACACAATATCTGGGTTAATAAACGTGAATTTCCGAACAAAATGAAACTGAAGCTTAGGAAAAACCGATCAATACATGAGTTAAAGCTATTGTATTCGTTTAAAAAAAAAAAGAGCGGCAGTTCTTTAACAAGCTGTTCGGGGTTTAAATGGTTAAAAATGCTGTATGCGTTATAAAACCGATGGTCGCTCGTTCTTAAACGCAATTTCTGTCTCGAACTGAGCGGGCAAATTCCCGAACCGGGGCAGTTTATTCTGAGGGGTGGCCTATTTTGTCAGACAGGCTGACACTCAGAGCTACCGGCAACTCATTCCGAGGGACAGCTCAGCCTGATGGCTAGGTCACCGGTATCGGTGTCAGGTTACAGTCCGCTGAGCCAGCAGACTTATTTTCACCGTGGGTCGGTGAAACAGATTAAATAAGAGAACTTCACGTTCAGCTATCCACCGAATAAGTATTACACCTTACACCGCAATACTAATGTTGTATCCAAAGGTACCTAGCCAAAATGTGTAGTTTTCGCACAGTGAAAGCAAACAAAATTCGTTGTTGTTAGTTGGGCCGAGTAACGCATTACTGGATTCTGTTTTCCCAAATTAGAGGTAACAAACGAGACCCAACCCTGGCTTTGCATTGCAAAACAGACATAATACACACTAAAACCAATTTACTTTTACAAGGGTATCTAGAAAGGGCAAAACAGCTCTAAGATCGTTTTTTATAACACCGATCATACAAGGTGATTTTGGGTCAGAATCGAATCCAACGGATTTGCGCAACATGAATAAGATAAATGTGGTTACGTAGTAACATTATCTTACTTAACTACAGGGGATCTCTCAAATTCGAGTTTAGCCAAGACGTACACAATGACGCAATTACATTTTTATTCTCAATATTATTTTATTTTTTTAAATAAACAAGGCGTTTCGCTAGTAATAAAGGCCTTGGAGACAAAAGCCGCCATTGTGACGCCTTAGAATCTCCGCACTGAAATAAGAACCTCCGCCATCATCACCATTACCTCCGACTACACCACCAACCACCATTTTAACCAGACAGATCCGAGAGCACGCAGCTATGACGGATACTACGGAGATGCATATCAAGTTAGCCGACAGGCTAACTGTAGTCGACGATTTTTTTTTTTTTTTCGCAAAACAGCTTCATTCTAGGCTATGCGGCTAGCCGTCGAAATGCCAGACACTCACCTGCTGGTCTAGACCGTGTATATTATCTACGGCCACATGACTCATCACTGAAGAATAATGAGGATTTATTTCTTTTGAGAAAGGATTTTCTTTGTTCGCCAATATACGCTATGCGGCTCTGAGTCTTTGTCCTTTTTCGTACCGTTTCCTTTCTCTTACGAAACCCTTAAAATGAAACAAACGTAATGGTGTAAATTGCGTGTATAAATATTTCCTTTTTTGTATTTAGATTTGCGTAGCTGGGCTGGGACGTCCGTATCCGAACTCAACTCTAGTACATTAACCGACACCTACTGGTCCGTGATGTAATAGAATCCAAAGTAGAGACCGCGAGATTTTATTGCCTGAAACAAGCTAGCAGTGACAAACCGTCGCGGTGTTTTGGGAATTGGGAATTCCAGATTTGATTAGTTTTAATCAATTATTGTTAAATCCCATATTTGTTTTCTATTGTATTTACCAGCTACCGCTCTCCTCTTTGAATTAAATGTTGTATTATGTTTATTTACTCTGTTTAAATCAACAGCTTTACTCTTTTGGCATTAGCTTACTGATTATATAACGCGGTCAAGCCGGTAAACTTTTCGGATGGCTATTAAAATAAAAAGATCGTTCAGGGGGTCGTTGTAGGCTATTTTCTATGTTGACAAAACACTACTTCCTAGAATAACATGACTGCAACCCGGAGTCCCGCCCTCTAGACTCTAGGACACGCCCATACCGGCCCTGACCGTAAGGCAACCTGGGACGCCACTTCGACCGCCCAGACCTCACCTGAACACCTGGGTGTGGTCACTGTCAGGCGATAAAAAATTTAATAAGGCTTATGTTTGGCCTGGTTTGGTTGAGTTGTTATTTTAAGTGTTAAAAGTCGTTGTATTTAGTTTTAGTTCTTTTTGCTTTAGTTCTGCTGTTTTCTCCTGAAATATATTTAAAAAAATCAATGCCATAAACAAAGCCCACCGGCCCTTGACAAATCAGTGCCTCCCCGTGTCTGATTGCTTCTAGATTGAGCCTTAGGATGCTACAGACTGTTTTTAGGATTAACAAAAAAAAACACCGAGAGGCGTGAGATTCTGAAGCCTACGCTTCTGCGAGTGGTAATTTACAAATAGCTAGACAGTCTTAACTGACGCGATCTGAGTTAAGTGTCATGCTGCGTGGATTCGAACCACACGTTGTACTAAGGAAGACGTATAGCTAAGTAAGGTCCGTATTGAAAGCCAGTACGGTATGAGGTGGGACACCCCTCTTGTAGTATAAAGGAAAACGAATACTCATTATAAAACAACAATAAACTGACTGCCACAGTTTGCCCTGGCTACAATCATGTTTTACACATAATACAACCCTTGCATGTATTTGAATAACATTTCAAATACATTGAATACATTTAATACATGTGGCTTAGATGGATTTACCGCAATTTACACAACTTGAAATCAAATGGCTGGAAATTTACTGAAGCAAGTAAAGTTAAATATTCTGAAGAAGGATAAAACAGCCACCCTGGGAATGGAATCAGCACACATTTGTCAAGGGCCGGTTGGTTCGGACCAAACGCGGAAAAAGAGGCAGCGGCGCCCAACGAAATCTCTGCTAGAAACGCTACCTGCTCAAACCGAAAGCGGTTGTGACAGCAGTCAGATAACGGAGCTGACCGCGTGTCTCCTCTCAACAGCGCTCGTTAAATGTGCTGTCACACAGAAAATAAGTTCATGTTAGGTTCAAGACTCATTCCCAGCGGAGAAGCTGTCTCACGTCATGTTCTCTGGGGTGCAAAGATTCCTGGAATACAACAAGATGGCAACATGTTTTCTTTGTTAGATGATGTAAACAACTGAAATGAGCTTATCCTGCAAAAAATGAACCGGCAAACCAACATAATAAATTGCACAGTCGTCAAAAAGTCATACACTGTGTAAAACGTTATGTTACCACATATATTTGTTATTATTGTAGCACTATTACTTTAGTAACATAGTAACAAACCAGCTGGATACATTCGACAAATCAACTAACGCCATAATATACTGTACAGTGCACTATAGTATATTTTCAGGATACAGTAGATACCATGCAATTCTATAGAATTACACAAATTATTATGGTGGATAGTTACTATACACCTCCACACACGGAACTCTATAGATTTTCTTTTCTACAGAAAAATAGATTTATTAAAATGTTTAAAAAAGAAAGTTCCTTTAAAAATATTTGCAATTTTAAGTAAGGTAGACAAGGTATATGTGAATGAAGATTAGCTTGCATTTGTATACAAAAATGAATAATTATAACAAAATAACAAGTCAAATAAATCAGCCATAGCCTATTGTAGACTTTGTTGAAAAGGGAGTTTTCGAGAGGAATCTACTGATCTGGCCTGTGTTGACAGCCACAAGGACTGTGTGGAAATGGGTCAAGGCTGCGCGCGCCTATGCTCGTTACGGCTCAGTGACGCGCCATGAAATGAGTCTATACACCAAAGCGCTGCCATTGAGTTACCCATCATCCTTTGCAATATTTCTCCGGAAGAAATTGGCTGCTCCACCTTCAAACTTCCTTTTTCCGTCAACCGGATTTAGGTAGGACAACAGCAATTTTGTTCCCCGATGTATTTTACAATCGGGTTTAAATCTAGTTTTAATGTACCCCATCCATTAAAATGTATCCCCAATATATACAAAGCAACACTCCAGGAGTGCGCATAGATGTCTTTGAAAACCTAGGATTCCGATTTTAACTCAGAAAACTGGTGGTTGTTTTGACTAGTGTAGTACAGTCCGTTGGTGACCTGACACGCTTCTGCTATTTTGTTTTTTGAGCGTAAAAGTTTTGATCTCATGTTTGTTATAAACGTTCACTTTTATTTTATAGCAGTTATATGCAATTATCTGTGATCAGACGTAGTTCTGTTTAATAAACAAGAAGTGTCTGGTGATTCGTCAACAGTTTATCGCCGCATTGGAGGGTTATCAGTTGTCTGGTTTATTTTAACGCACCAGCGAAGACGAATGTATCGAAGCTTAGAAATAAAACGTATCTGTCTGTTCGATGTGTTGAGTGTGCGACAGAGTAATTCTCCACAATGATTTGGGATGCCCCACTTGGAGTCAGCCACTTTCAAATTCAAAGAAATTTGCCTATGTTCAGTTTAACTTGTGGCTTAATGCTAATCTTGATTATTCTTTTACGCCGCAGTTCGCAATGGGACGTGTGATCAGGGGACAGAGAAAAGGTGCGGGCTCCGTCTTCAAAGCCCACGTAAAGCACAGGAAGGGGGCTGCTAAACTCCGTCACATTGACTTTGCTGAACGCCATGGCTATATCAAGGGAATTGTTAAGGTGAGAGCGGCGGCAACTCGAGTCGGTTAAACGCCAAGCTGCTTCTGTGCGTGCTTGGTAACGCTCTGCTTGATGGATTGTTCGACCTGATTTGATTCGGTCCATTTTCTTTCAGGACATAATCCATGACCCTGGCCGTGGCGCCCCTCTAGCTAAGGTGGCTTTCCGCGATCCCTACCGGTTCAAGAAGAGGACAGAGCTGTTCATTGCTGCTGAAGGCATTCACACAGGACAGTTTATCTACTGTGGCAAGAAAGGTAACAATTGGTGGTACAACTATTCACCTTTTCACCAACTCTGCTCACTAATTGCTAGACTAGGAATCATTATTACTGACTTTGAGGAATCTTTATCGCAGGACACTGATGGACCGTATATGGTCTTGTCTAAACCTGGGCTGTGTTTCTGGTTGCGTCGCCACAAGAATACTTTGTTTGGTTTTTGACTGAGTGGTCAAGGGTTCACGTGATGCGAAATGTCCTTTTCGGTCACTGCGGTCGTGAATGGTCAACGTTCAGAAACCACCAGAGCTGGTTCACGTTGAGCAACAGCACTTAACCAACATGGTTATCCGTTCCACAGCCCAGCTGAACATTGGCAACGTGCTGCCAGTGGGGACCATGCCAGAGGGTACCATCATCTGCTGCCTGGAGGAAAAGCCTGGTGACCGGGGCAAACTGGCCCGCGCTTCTGGCAACTACGCCACGGTCATCTCCCACAACCCAGAAACCAAGAAGTCCCGAGTCAAGCTGCCCTCTGGGTCCAAAAAAGTCATCTCCTCTGCCAACCGAGCTGTAGTGGGTAAGAACTCCTCCTTCCTCAGAATGACATGAGTAGCTGTTAAAGATTCATCCGTTGGGCGTTGGAGCGTTCACCCCTGGAGGTAACTGTTTATGCAGGCCTGTTTTTAATGTACTTTGGTTCTCAGGTGTTGTTGCTGGTGGTGGTCGTATTGACAAGCCTATCCTGAAGGCAGGCCGTGCCTACCACAAGTACAAGGCCAAGAGAAACTGCTGGCCCCGTGTCCGTGGTGTGGCTATGAACGTAAGTGTGGCGTACCTTGTTACCCTGTTTGGCTGCCAGAGATGCCTCGGCTCACACGTGAAGCTTTTCGTGTAGTGGTGGAAGAGTAGTCGCTCGTGGTTGATCTTCGCACGTTTTGTCCCCTAGCCTGTGGAGCACCCCTTCGGAGGCGGTAACCATCAGCACATTGGCAAACCCTCCACCATCAGGAGGGACGCGCCTGCAGGGCGTAAAGTCGGCCTCATTGCTGCCCGGCGTACAGGAAGACTGCGTGGAACAAAGACTGTCCAAGAGAAGGAAAATTAACCTGGTTATCTTCCTAATAAAATGTGCTCTAAGAGATGTTCAACCTGAAGCCTGCGTGTGGTTCCTGTGTGGATTGCCGGTCTTGTTTGAATGTTGAGTGTTAGTTTGGACACCTGCGGGACTGCCTGAAATGCCTTTGCGAACTGATTATAACCGAAGTGTTCATCGGGAAGTGACAGGAAGTTTATGGCTTTGCATTGAGTTAGTCTTCTGATATAGCACCCAAGGCATCAGCTGGTTGTGTAGCACTAATGAGTTTTTCCCGATATGTTACGGTACCTCTTTAATGTTGTTTGTAAACACAAAACCAATTTTCACTGTTGTCCAGGTGAGGGCAGTGTATCTGAAACCAGGTGAGAAATTTAAACGTGGTTGGTCTAAACTTTACCTCTAAGACAGAACATATTAGATGTCTTCTAATTTCTTGTCAAATTCAGACCAAACTGATCTGGGCCTGAAAAGCCTTTCTGTGAAATTAAGACTGGAATAAAGCTCCAGTAGCAGTTTATTCAACATTGTAAAGATTAGACTTTTCCCTGATGAAAAAAGTTACATCCAGACTAGACTACTGTAACGCTGGCTGTGTGACCACCTAGACACTAGAAACTTCTAAATGCAGCTGCTAGAACAAAATGTAACAGGACAGTACTCTGCATGACTACTGATAACATTTATGGATGTGAAAGGGTTAGTTCTTGCAGATCTAGTTTCATAACTTAGAATACTTCACGCATAGAGAGCTCCACAGTAAGGGAACTGCCCGTAGCCAGACTTAAATTGTTGAACAGATGAAAGAAAACAAAATAACACTTGTACCGTGGGCCAGACTTACATCACCGAGTGTGCAGACGAGGGCCAGACTTACTGAGTGTGCAGACGAGGGCTCTGTCCCATGCACGTAACTACACAATGAATCTCTCAGCAGGGCTGTGGCGCACACATGGTCAGAAAGAGTGGAAGGCACATACTGCCAGGATTAATTCAAATACTATTTATTTACCTTTTTAAAGTAGAATTTTACAGTGTGTTGGGTTTGTACAGTGCTCTAAGGCAGATAAAGGGACTTTTATTATTCATGCAATTCACAAAAAACTTCAGAATAATTCAAACAAAAATTTCAAAAGGCAGTCATCAAATCCTGTTAACTTACAAAAAACAAATGAAAACAATAGTAAAAATAAGACCTTAGAGGCTAAAATGAAGATTTTTTTGTATCCCCTGAAGAAAGAATGTGACAAGAAAATGGCCTGTAGTGTATTAGAGGGGCCAGTCTCTGTACACACAGTGGAACCCGTGCCTCGCGTGCCTCGCGTGCCACCTTGTGTGTGAAGTCCCGGGAGCTTCCGACCACATGGCTTTCTCAGGTAGCTCTCCACAGCGCAGCGGGGGAAAGCCATCTCTATGTAAGCCACTTGTTTGGTTTTGGCAGACTTTTCTGGTTAACCTTTTGCACACACGCACCTTCACAGCGTCTTCCGCTCGCTCGCTCGGGACGATTCTCATCTTCCCTCGTTTGGTCGCTCCTCTCCTTTGCAATTCCACTGCCAGACTGTTTGTTTAATGTGCACTAGGTATTTACAATGTACCTTAAATAAATTATGAGACAGCTACAGTGTCAATATTCCATTGTCTTTATTCTCGCTATGGGAGCAATGCTTGCCTTTCTCTCATCATTTCTGTGCACAAAAAAAACAAAACAAAAAAAACTCAGTTTCACACCATGACCAAAACAGGCGATGAATTCCGTCCTAAAAAAGGACAACATTTTCCTCACAAACTACTCTTTTTCTGAAATTCAGCTAAACCATTTATATAAAATAAAACTGCAGAATATTTAAATATATGTTGCTGTGCTGATTACCAGGGATATTTGGTATTTTGATATTTTAGACAAAATCAAAAAAAAAAAAAGTCATTCAAGTTGCCAATCCATACAGTATTTATCCATAGTTTTAATGACACCTCTAACAGTTGCTACCTGACTAATCAGCGATATTTTTATGATACAGCCCTGTTTATATATCTATTCCACATTTATGAATTTGAACTGTGCCAGAGGATTCATTATGCAGCGGGGCCGATTTAAACCTGACCTGGACTGCACAGACTGGGAGGTTAGGGGTTAATCTACAGTTCTGTCAGGAGGGGAAGCAAAGCAAAGCAAGTCCAGTCTCCCGTGTCCCAGACAACCAGGCATATCAACCTTTCGCTTTATATATACACAAATTATATATATATATATAGAGAGAGAGAACACACACACACACGCACACACGCACACACGCACACACGCACTTCTTAAAATTCCTGTAACTGTCAGTCAAAAATGGAAACGTCAAATGGTAAATCTGAATATTTGTGCAATTCAGAAGATCCATCCAAATCGTTCTTAATATTGCCGTTAATGTGTCAGAATAAATAAAAGCTAAACGTTGGCTCTTCAGGCCGTCAGTTAGGTCTGTTAAACGGTCAGATTTTCATACGGCTACACTAATCTGGTGTGAAGCCATGCTAAATGCTACAACGTGTTAACTAGAGCCTCAGAATGAAAGAAGGGCTTTGAAAGGCATAAAAACAGTGTTACATCATGGCTTTCCACACCACCAAAAATGTCAATGCCTTAACCCGGCCAATCCAAGGCCCCAACAGCGTGCGGGGGAGGAGTCGACTCGGCCTGGATAAAAACGGTCACCACCAATCACGTTGATCCTCCTAAAATTTAACTGATTCAAAACTGCTCAAAAAAATGTACCCTCGCAGGTGAGCACGTGATTAAAGCAACAAGAAAAAAAAGCCTCCACCAGCAGACCGCTTTGCTGTGGGAACTGAACAGTCAAACAATAAGGTACTATATACACCTGTGTCATTTCAACATGAGCGTCAGGCCTGGTTTATTACAACATAACACACTTTTTCACTTCAGGCAGAGGAGACAGTGAGTAGACTTTCCATTCTGGGTTTAAATACAAAGAGCTGAAGTGTGGGCACCAGGGACCGGGTCCAGTAACAAACTCTAAGGCCTTATCTTGCACTTGGATCCAGCCTCTCGCTGGAAAGATGGGATGAGAACACAACGTGCAATGCCGACGTTACTCCTTGGTCTGGGCGGGGGCCACCTCCTCGGGATCCTCCCAGGTCTCTTGTGCTGGTCGGGCCGGGCGGGGAGGGTTGTTCATATGCTGCGCTGCAGGGCCTGTGTACGGCTGACCGTGTGGGTGATTATTCTGCAGAGTACAACCAAACAAAAAACTAATCACGCCAGAGCAATCCTTCTTTCATACATAAAGGCCTGCAAACACAAGGCAGTAATATGTAAATCCACAATTACAAAAGCCAATAAAAACGTTGTGAATGTAAAGGGCGTGCGACTTCCACGTGATTGGATAGGCTACTAGCCCTCGTATATAGTCCAGAGATCCTGGATCCTGATCAGCGAGGTCTTGCGGCTCTTATTAAACCTAGCCACGGAGCAGCAGCCGGGAAACCTGGCCACACTGCGGATGGATTACCTGCTGATACTGTGTCCCCGGAGAGTGGGGGTAGAGGGTGTGGTCTTCAGGGGGGGAGGAGTCATGGTCATCCAGAGCTTCCTGTTCGTCAGACTCCTCCAGGGGGAAAAGGAAACACCTTGACCACCATATTCCCTACGCTTACACATGTACCTGTGCCCCTTTCTAAAACGTGCCCATATATAAACCGCTCATCTACATAAACTCTGGTCCGCGTAGTCAATGTGTGTCAGAAGGGCTAATGACAGTAGCATGTTTCAGTATGCTGTGGACGCAGAATACATTTTAATATCAGTGATCCATTAATAACACCAGTGGGTAAGTGACAAAATGCTCAGACAATACTAAACCATAAAGGCACCTTTTCATAAATGCATTACAAGAACAGCACAGTAGAGGGCGACAAACAATGAAGCTGGAAGGAGGTTCAGTGCCATTTCATTAAAACGTCCTTGGACAGATCATTCCAAAACGGAATGAAATTAATTCCCGTTGCCAAAAAAGGGTCAAGTGTGTGAATTTACTTCCCAGTGTTCTCTAAAATGTTTAGCAAATGTTAATCTGCTTAATCAAGCCGCAGCAGGAGAAAATAAGTGATCAGAAGCTAAATCAACGGGAACGGCCCGAAACATTTGCAGATTCATCGGACATGGAACATTTCCGCGACGGGACGGGTCTTACGGGCGGCTGCTGCAATCCCGGGGCGTCCCCAGGCAAAAGCTGTCGAGTGGAGGACAAGGCCGCCTCCTCTTCACACACCACCTCGTGCTTGGTCAGGTGACACTGTTGAGAAAAGGCAGGTAAGACACAACGCAGGCGGTGCGGTCTCAGCCGGGTCAGTAAAAGGGGGGGGGAGCGTGGACGTTACCTCCTCGGGACACAGCTCGCAGGCCTTGGCCAGAGTGATCCTGGCACTGTGAGAGCGCTCCAGGAAGTAGCCGTTGGAGGTCTCGTTGCTCTGCACTGGGGGGGACCAGTTGTTGTAGGTGTACTGAGGGTTGGCTGCATAAGGACGGCGCTCAAGCTCGTCTCCCAGCCACTCCACAGCCCACGTCCACTTCCTCTTCAGGTCTCCATTGCTCTGTTAACACAGAGGACACTGTAACCAACCCACTGGCCACCGAGGAACTGACACCACAACTGCCGTTGCCAATACCTGGAGGATCTGGTAGGCCACTGAACAGCTGCTGAAAAGGGCCACCATGCACTTTATACACTGGTAGGCCCTCTTCTGATAGTGGTTTTTGGAGCGCTGGATGGTGTCAAAGAGCCCATCTCGGTCATCGGGGATACCCTTCAGCACATTGTGGATCCTGGAGAGGCCAGACGAGACAGAGTTTGGAGCACTTTCAGCTTGACGACATCGCTTCATGGTGCGGGTTTAAAGACTTGGGACTCACCGGTGGGTCTGCCAGGAGTCCTCGATGAGTAAGATCTGCAGCAGCAGGTCCAGGTAAGGCCTCAGCTCGTAAGTATAGGAGTAGGCAACCTAGAAAACGGGGACATGATGTTTAAATGACTTCACCGCATTTCTCCTGCTAAGCCCAGGCGGAAGTCCCTCACCTGCCAGAGCAGCTCGCTGAGCACGGTGGAGGAGAACTGGGGGTTCTCCCAGCAGCTGAAGCGCAGCACCTTGACGGTCTCTTCAGAGTTGCTGCAGTCTTCGATGATCTTCTTCACGTAGCTGGTGCGCACAAACAGAATCTCCGCCACCAGGGGCTGCACCGACATGATGGGCTGTGACAGGTTGGGGTCGCCGAAGGGGTTTGGGAGAGGGGGATTACCTGAGGGGGAAAGGAGCACGCTGTGAGAACAAGCCTGAAGACGGATACGCCCGTGACCTCTAGTCGTCTGTAGGAGAATTCAAAAGGAAAACGATTCCCAAATATCAGGCTCCGCCCCAAACTGAATGATTTCTCCTCGGGTAGGATGATCTAGAATGTTCACTAACGCCCTCAGCTCCAGGCCACGCCAACATGGCACGGAGGCCCAGAGACGGCTGTTTTGTCAGTCACTGGATCCTGAGCAAGGATGAGTATCTTCATGGGGCAAACCACTGCTAAAGCAGGCTAAAGCAGGCTAAAGCAGGCTAAAGCACTCTCTGGGTGCGGAGACAGGAACAGACTTACCATTAATGGAAGACTGCATGCGCGATGACGCATCACAACAGCGAATCAGCTGAGACACCACGGTGTACAGCTTGCCTAGCTCAGCGTACTGGTACTTGATGGGAGGGCCGGGCCCCTCGTCCAGAGCCACCAGCATGAAGGTGGCGGGGACGCTCAGTTTCAACAACTGCGTCTTCTCTGCCACGCCTGAAAGGGAAGGGGAGACCAGGGGCGTTTGAGTTGAAAGGTTAACCGTGGAAACGCGACAGGCGGGTTCTGAAAAGCGGGGCCTCACCAAGGTTGGCGTAGATGACGAAGAGGTTGAAGTACTGCTGCAGGTGTCGTCCATGCTCAGACACCTCTCTCCTGAGCAGGTTCAGCACTGCCCTCAGTAGGTGATCACTGAGGCTCAGATTTTCACAGGACTGCAGCGAAATCAAAAGGGTCAAAAAATTGTACTGGCCATTGCGTATAAATGCACCAAGCCTTGTGTTTACTAGGGAAACGGTACCTGACTCAAAGGTCCTGGAGAGGCAACAGGCGAGGGGCACGGTCCGTCTTGCAGGGAGAAATGAGCAATGAAGACGATGATCTTGGCGAAAGCACCCCTGACTTCCGCACTGGGACACTCCAGCAGGTACTCGGAGAAGCGGTTTGGGTTGGCGAAGAGGACGTTTTGAGCGAACCAGCAGCGCACGTTCTTGCTGTGACGGAGCAGAATGCACAGCGCGTCGTACCTGTGGAAGGACAGAAGGGGGCGCGGGGGGAAGGTGAGGCGCATCGCTCCGGACCCCAACGGCATTCTGGGAGCGAAGAGCTGAAACACAGCCACACACAAAACTCACCAATCGCTGGCAGGACCACGCACCACCTTCTTGGTGTGGAATCCCGTACTAAACAGGAATCTAGCAGCAAGCTGAATACTAATCAGAGCTATTTCTTCTGCTTCCGGCAAAAGATGATCTTGTCCTAATTATAAAGCAGAAATAAACCTCATTACAGAAACGCAGGCATTTCACTAATGCAAGTCATCGGCAAACGCACGCTGAATGAGAAAATGGGAGTCCATAGGAGAACTGAGAAAATGGCGCTGATTTTCATCCCAACATTTCATCCCCATTAAGATCAAAGTTGATTCAATTCTCCGCTCTTAACGCTTTTGGGAAAAATCAAGGAGGACGTCACTTGGTTTATATTTCCAATCTTCAGAAGCATCCTAGGAACCCCACTGGAATAAAAGTCCCATGTAGTATAAAATCTGCAGCCATTCCAGTTCTCTCTACACCGTGTTCCGATTCTCAGATGAATTGACTGCATTGTTTTAGTTCTGCTGCGGACTAAAGGTATTTAACTATAGAAAACACAAATTAGCTGGCACATGCGTGGCACATGCGTAACCACCACCCCCCCCCCCCGGGCAAAGGAAAGGGAAATGTATCAAGTCAGGACAGAGGTTAGTGCATCACAACATGCACAACAAGTCAATCCAGCGAAAGACTGACATAACCGCCTGAGAAGAGCTTGTGCAGAGTCCAAAGACTGATAGGGCTTACCTGGAGGGGGGTTTAAATAGACACTGTTACAGGTCAGAAGTTTCTTTATGAACTGGAAATATTCCAGGCTGTACTGCATGCGGTTATGCATGAACTGAACGTTCTGCTTGCGCACGCTGCACTCGATGGCGCCCGGCATCTTGATCTGGTGCGGCTTGGCGGTGAGGGCCAGCTCGGAGATGTAGCGGACCAGCTCGCTGTCCTTCTCTGAGGAGTCCATGCGCTCGTAGAACAGGATGTAGGCGTTCCACCAGCGCTTCTGCCGGCGGTAGGACATGCGCTTCATCATGTGGTCGAACACCTCGCCCATGTACTCCCCGCCGAAGCACTGGTTCTTCATCTCCTCCTCCTCGTCCATCTTGCACTCGGTGACGTCGCCGTCATCGAACTTGTACCAGCGGTTCTTCTGCCCGTCGCCGCCGTTCCTCTGGATGATGTAGGAGTAGTAGTGTCCGCCGCTGGCCTGCCCGCTGTGCACCAGCACGCCCACCAGCCGGTAGCGGGAGCCGCCCTGGGCCTCCTTCTGGACCACCTGGTTCTCAGGGTGCACGTCCTCGCCCTCCAGCTTGGCCACACCCGCCACCGTGTAGGGCTCCATGTCCAGCTCCCGGGGGAACTCGAAGTAGTCGTTGAACTTGATGGCGCACTCCCGTTCCCAGTCGTAGTCGAAGCGCTTCAGCTGGATGGCCAGGACGGGGGGAAGCTTCTTAATGAGGAGGCGCTTCACCGTGTCCACCTGCAGGGCGGCGCAACAGGCTGCGTTTATAACAGGGGCAGAGAGCGAGTGGCTCACACCCATAAAGGATGTGAAAGGTAGTGTAAGCGAAGAGCAGCGGACGTTAGTCTGCTTTGGAGACGATCGGATGTACCTTCTTGTTGCACTTCTCACAGTGGTAGGCGTTCGCACCTTCCAGCAAGTCTCCTTTGACGTACTGCTCCATCGAATCCAGAAGGTTCTGGTGATTTCTAATGTCAACGTTCAGCGTTGTGAAGGACTCTTCACATTCATATCTAAAAAAAAAAACCCACACACAAGCACACAGTTTCACCACGTCACCGACGCTGGACCAACACGGCGCGGAACGGCACCGGCACCGGCACCGACCTGTGAGGACAGCCCTGGCAGATCTTCTGGTCGGCGAAAGACCCCCCCAGGACCTTGCTCAGCATGGTCGGGTGGCCCAAGGCCTTCAGAGCTTCGTCCAGACTGTCCACCAGGGAGTTGAAGAACTCCAGGGCATCGTGCTGCTCCCGCAGATTCACCGGCTCTCCCCACAACCTGCCGACAGAGCTCATCTTCAACCACCGCCAAGCAGAACCCAATTCCACTGAGCACTGCTGAACACACCCCGGAACACACCCCAGCTATTTCTGTCACAACAGAACGGGGGAGGAGGAGGAGACGACGATTACCGAAACTGTTTCCAGAAGCCTCGAGGGACGTAGTACTGCAGCCGAGAGGCGGCCAGATGTCCGAAGATGACCTGCAGGTGGCGCAGAACTCCAATGTTGTACTCCTTCCTGTCCTCGGATTTGTTAAGGGAAGGCTTGTCGTCAAACTGATGTTGATAGCTGAACACCTCGTCCTGAGGATCCACGTTGCTCTGTAAACACATGTAACGGGGATCAAAACAATGCTTGCTGGGTAAAGTCATTTACTGTTATTGACAGGGCAACGCTCGCTAAACTGCATGGACCCCGCCCTAGTACGATCACTAACGCCCTCAGCTCCAGGCCATGCCAACATGGCACGGAGGCCCAGAGACGGCTGTTTTGTCAGTCACTGGATCCTGAGCAAGGATGAGTATCTTCATCGGGCAAAGGGACCCCTGACCTCTGACCTTCAGGGCGCCTTGCGGCTCGTACCTCGTTGTCCTGCTTCTCGTCCCCAGACATGTCGTCGTCCACATCCGTGCCGGTGCCCTCGACCGCCAGGATGCCGTTCCTGATGGGCGGGATCATGTAGAGCTGCTGGATCACAGAGTTCATGTAGCAGGTGGCGCCGGCGTTCTTTAGACCCACAAAGCCTTTGGTCGGCCGGGGGCCCACGGGGGGCAGGTACTCCCACTCCGAGAGTGCCTCACAACCTAGGAAGCAAAGGCCAAAGGTCGGCTCCTTTCAGCTGCCCAGGAAAAGTATAACAACCCTGTTGTCAGCGTTAACTGAAGATGACACTTTGTACAGGAAATGGATACCTAAGTAATACATGTCAGTGAGCGTGTCGACGATCTGCTTAAGATTGCGCACACAGCTGACAGCCAGGGCAACCAGCAGGTGGAAGCCGGCGTTGATGGTGGCGGGAGTGCTGCAGACAGGAATGGCCTGCTCAGCAGGGAACTCTCCGCTCTTCATGTACTGCAGGTAGACGTTGGAGGCCGGGAAGATGAAGTCGTCAATCAGCTCCTGGAGAAAGGAGGAGAGTCTGAGCGGCCAACGGCGGCACAGCGGTGAAACGGGAAGCGACGGCGGGCGCACTCACACACACAGTGACACACACAGACACACACACACAGTGACACGCACACACACACACACACACACAGTGACACGCACACACACAGACACACACGCACAGACACACACGCACAGACACACACGCACAGTGACACACGCACACACAGTGACACACGCACACGCACAGTGACACACGCACACGCACAGTG
>JAOYSI010065168.1:0-18872 GCA_025775065.1 Hiodon alosoides | reverse complement strand
TGCACTTTCATTTTCAAATTCATCTGCACTTTCATCTTCACATTCATCTGCACTTTCATCTGCACTTTCATCTGCACTTTCATCTGCACATTCATCTGCACTTTCATCTGCACGCTGTACTTTCATCTTTACTTTCATCTGCACATTCATCTGCACATTCATCTGCACTCTGCACTTTCATCTGCACTTTCATTTTCAAATTCATCTGCACTTTCATCTTCACATTCATCTGCACTTTCATCTGCACTTTCATCTGCACATTCATCTGCACATTCATCTGCACTTTCATCTGCCCTTTCGTTCCTTCTCTGCTACAGCGGATAGGGCACATGTTTATGTCTGGAAACCGAAGGCACGTTTTTTACTCTCCCTCCAGTGGAAAAAAGCAGCCTTGCCACTGCACTTTCATCTGCACATTCATCTGAACATTCATCTGCACTTTCATCTGCACTTTCATCTGCACTTCCGTTCCTTCTCTGCTACAGCGGACAGGGCACATGTTTATGTCTGGAAACCGAAGGTATATAAGATATATATCCTTTTTTCATATATATATATATTCCAACTATAATATATTTATATTCATACACTGGTACACAAGTGCACTGGTTTCCTGACTCTGAATTGTGGAGGAAAACTGGTCATGGAAAATGAATTAATTGATTTCTATACATATATATAATGCATCATCCAGTTTTGTCTGCATAAATAGACAGAATATGTTTCAAACCATATCACAAAATCTCTTCAGTGCTCAACGATACAGGCCAACAGTGCACCTTCTCACACAGACGAAAACCAAAATCTCTATTTCCATCCTACAAAAACGCCCCTGATTTTGCCTCTTGTTCAATACACTGTATATATTTCTAGCGCAACATCATATCCCTTTGGACTAAGAAATATCAAAAGATTCTCAGTAGTAATAATAGAAATAAAAAATCAAGTGAAACACACTGAAAAGGATCCATAACCAGCTCCATACCCTGAAAACACAACCACTCTGGGTCTAGGGTTTTTGGCACCAGCCATTTGAATGGACTTTTTTTGTAGTGAGCGTAACGCCGAAAATGACTGAGGCTATTTTTTAAATGAGCAATCTTTTCTAAACTCCTCGGCATAGAGCGATGAAGCAGCGATGAATGGTGGCAGGGCTCGCACTCTGAGCCACCTGGCAGTGCAGCTTCAGCTGAATCTGGTCTCTGGGCGACATGTCTGCAAGTGATTCCGTGGTTGCCAGGCGACGGCAGGAGTCCCTTTGGAATTCAGACAGAGAGCGATGTAGTGCAGCCCCGGGCCAGCCTCCACAGAGACAGCAGGCCTCAGGCCATGGGTCCTGTGCCTCCATCTCTCTCTCCCCGGTTCTCCTCTACCCCTCCATCCCTCACTCGCTTCTCTCCCTCTTCCCTGTTCCCCTGCTCACTCGCTTCCCTCCCTCGTCCCTGTTCCCCTGCTCCCTCCATCCCTCACTCACTTCCCTCCCTCGTCCCTGTTCCCCTGCTCACTCGCTTCCCTCCCTCGTCCCTGTTCCTCTGCTCCCTCCATCCCTCACTCGCTTCCCTCACTCGCTTCCCTCCCTCCACCCTGTTCCCCTGCTCCCTCCATCCCTCACTCGCTTCCCTCCTTCGTCCCTGTTCCCCTGCTCACTCGCTTCCCTCCCTCGTCCCTGTTCCCCTGCTCCCTCCATCCCTCACTCGCTTCCCTCCCTCGTCCCTGTTCCCCTGCTCCCTCCTTCCCCCCCTCCTCTCTTTTACTTTCCCTCGCAGACGGCCGCAACGCCTACCCTGCACAGAGCGGATGACCCTATGGTGTCAGAGACACTAACGTATGCAGAAATATGCTAATGTGGACATGTCCCAGGTAGCGACCTTGAGCGGATGAACCAGAGTTAATAAATTATCATCATGTAACAATTTCGGGTTGTGGCAAGTATTTTATCATTTTTTAACTCCTCATCGGGGATGCAAATATATGTAAAACCCACCTCCCACTCCCTTTCATTCACCAATGTTTGTTTGTGTGACTCCTTGCTGATCTCATGCAAATTTTGAGCCAACCTCCCTTGCTCAGTAATCCCATGAATATACCATTGACCATATGTCTGGACTTTATAACCCAAAGCTCTCTCGCTCAGGCAGAAAATTTTGCACACTTTGGTGTCACAGGTAAAGAACACATTTCACCGCATCGCCGCTAATGTAGTGCGCTACATAATGGATTATGTACCGCTGGTGTTCCCTCTGATAGCTCCCAGTGTATCTCTCCTTATATAACCTATAGAATACAGCTTTTTTTACTAACGTTTCGCAGCATCCACACCTATACCAAGGTATCAGGTGCCACTTAGGCAATAATTAGGTCACATTCTGCGCATCTCTGTTAACCAACAGCCCTATAGCGATGTCAGACACTGACGTGGCACTGCTGTGTCGGAGGCGTACTTTAACCTGAAGCGAGTCCGGCTGGGTCTGCCGTTTTTCCTCCGCTGCCACACCTTCAGTAAAACCGAGCCCCACTGTCTCGTTTACTCCAGCTCATTGGGTCACCCCCTCGAGTTATACCGCAATATTAATTTACTATGGAAAGAGTTACATTTACGTCAATGTTGGATGGCATTAAGGATGAATTTTAAAAAAAGAAAAAGAAACTATTAACAAAAAATAAATTTACATTAACAAATTTATCGTAAAATAATTATATTGTATTTCTATATATTTCTATATTTCGTAAAAATGATAAAAACATTTGAAAATACGGAACTTTTTTCGTTCAAAGAATGAAATATTTTAGCATGGGGGTCTTCTGTTGAAGGGAAAACTGAGAAGAACAGGTCTGATGGAGAGAATGTGTATAAAAGAGTACCCCATGGAGAACAAACGGAGGAAAAGTTCAAACGAAACTGGGGTCAAACTTGTCGATGTGGAGTGTTTAAATAAGCGTCCTGCAGAGAGCAGAAGGAGGAAAACTTTAAAGAGTGTTAACTCAAGTTTGAGGATGGAGATTGTTTAAACCAGTCCCCCGTGGAGTTATTTGGGGAGGGGGGGTGGGGCTGGGGCGTTTAAATGAAGGCTGTAACCTGCTTGTGGAGACAGGAAGTGTTTAAATTAGTGCTTTCACAGAAAGTGTAGAGAGAGTGAGGGGGTGGGGATCTCTATAGCTGCACTACTAAATATATTGAGAGTAGAAAGCAGAACGTCCTTTTTTTTTTCCAGGCCACAGAAACTGCCGTTACCTGAATAGGCTTTTAATTCTTTCCCTCATTCAATGGCCCGGATAATCCATCAAAATTATTCCTTTGTCATTGGAACTTCTATTGTTTCTCCAAAAAGCAATAAATATGTACACGCCATTAGTGCAAGGAATTAGTGCTAATTTGGTTTTGGGCACAAAATCTGGAGTGCATGGCTCTTTGATAATAATACTAAGATGGAGACCGGCTGGCCTAAACAAGTACCATTAAGCAGTAATTTACATACATTCATTATTATAAATGCCAATATCCATTTCCTTCTCAAACTGGTAATGGCTGGATTTTTCCTCATTGAAATTCATTTAACGAAACTCCCAAGTATCACACCCAAGGCAGAACAGATCCAGCCGCTGCTCCACACTGCAGCTGTCAACACTACTCTGACCGATTAACACTGCTCTACACTGCAGCTCTAGCTATGACCATCTCTCCACACAACAGCTATGACCATCTCTTCACACAACAGCTATGACCATCTCTTCACACAACAGCTGTGAGCATCTCTCCACACAACAGCTGTGACCATCTCTCCACACAACAGCTGTGACCATCTCTCCACACAACAGCTCTGACCATGTCTCCACACAACACCTATGACCATCTCTCCACACAACAGATATGACCATCACTCTACACAACAGCTATGACCATCTCTCCACACAACAGCTATGACCATCACTCCACACAACAGCTATGACCATCACTCCACACAACAGCTATGACCATCTCTCCACACAACAGCTGTGACCATCTCTCCACACAACAGCTGTGACCATCTCTCCACACAACAGCTATGACCATCTCTCCACACAACAGCTTTGACCATCTCTCCACACAACAGCTGTGACCATCGGTCCACACAACAGCTGTGACCATCTCTCTACACAACAGCTGTGACCATCTCTCCACACAACAGCTGTGACCATCTCTCCACACAACAGCTGTGACCATCTCTCCACACAGCAGCTGTGACCATCTCTCCACACAACAGCTGTGACCATCTCTCCACACAGCAGCTGTGAGCACTGCTCCACACCATGGCTCCTCATCATTATCTACTGCAGTAAAGTACAATCAGAACCCTGTGTCCGTCAGAAGCCAAGCATCTGATTCAGAGCGGAAATTTGGGCACAGAGCGATAATGAGGAAATCACAATTTAGCAAATCTCCTTGTTTCAGTCCATTCTTAACTTGTCAACGCCTCCCCGGTGCCTCTGTCGGAGCGAGTCCTGAAGACCCCCCTGTCTAACCTGTCAAATAAGTGCTAGCGGTGAGGAGCGCGCTGCAGGGCAACCGACGGCAGGACTAACAAGCTAGACAGGCGAGAGCCCGGCTGGCACCATGTCCCTACCTCCAGTCAAGACATCGAAGTTAGCATTAGCAAAAACACCAGAGAAAAGGACTCACTCACACATCACTAAATTATTATTTTTTGCTTACGCACAACGCTGAAACATCAAATAAATATCAAACTTTTATTCATTGAATTATACAAAATGAAATATTTAAAGCATAAAGAGGTAGCTTAAATAGATTAGATTAAATTCTTGCAGGTCAAGTACCAATATTAACACGCTATAACCAGAACTTAACGTTGACTGTTAACGCTGCACCATTAAAGCTGTATCATGCATTTTCTGTGACTCGGCCAAATAAATATATGTAAATATATTTAGTCTGACCCCAGACTAGCTGACTGTATTCATAGCCATTTCAATGCGTTCCCTTATTAGCGCTATTAGCGTATATATTTCCGTTTTATTGAGTCTTTAATCATACTCCCTTCTTTTCACTCAATCAAATGTACAAATAACGGTTTGTTTTTTCACACAGCGTTGTGGAAGACAAATGTGGACGCCTCATTTTCTTCGAAACACAAAGCAAGTGTCCCTGGACAAATGGTAATCCCGGCTTCGCTCGTTTGTTATCTCCATGCACCGGTCAAGGTCCTGGCGAAGCCGGAGTCTATCAACTGGGACTCGGGGTTTATGAGGCGGGGGCCATGAAGGCACCAATCGTCCGCAGCCATGTGGAGCCTGTTTCGGTAAATAAGGGAGGTAACAAGAAACGGGGGACCGCAGGAGGGAAAGCGGGCGAAGCATCGGGGATCACGTAGGAAAATTAGAGGATTAGCGGATCGTTTGCCTTCAACAGACCTGCCGCTCCACTGCATTTTGATTTACTTATCACTGTTATACCCGTTTGCTTAGCATAATTTCTCAAACACAGCATATGCTGTCTCCATTTTGCTATACAGTTATTATATTCATGTACCTTTTCCCCAAGGGCAGAACATCATGGTTTCTCCTGGGATTTTAACCCGGAACCTGTTGGCTGGCTCAGTGGAGCGCTTGCTCAGCCCCTTGGCTCCACCCCATTACTCCTACATAGACATCCTACTCAACTGCATTCCCATCCGAGGGCCAAGAGTACCTTCTCCAACCCCCTCAGCTTCCTAAACACTCTCGACCTTCTCCCCGAGCGACTGTGATCTCAGGAGTTCACCAGCCGAGCCCATTAATAAGGGCCGGCGCCGCTACGCCTCATGGTCGCAGGCCCGCGTCCCCGTGGCCCCGGAGCAAATTAATCCCATTTATTTATCTCCCTCGCCAAGGTCGGCCCGGCCTGGGACAACTGTTTGTGGAACAAAAGGGACTAGGAGTTATGGATGACACGCATGGACTGACAGGGCTATTTATTTCTGGTGCACCGCCGAGAAATTAAAATAAATCAGCGGATGGTAAAAACTCAAGCGCTTCCCCTTCAGGATCTGTCTCTTGATCCTTATGATTATTTATTTATTCTTTCTTTTGGTTGGTCAGGGTCATTTCATGCATCAAATCACCAGAAAAAAAGAATGAGGCGGACCACAGCCAACGGGTGCCAGGTACATGGCTATAGAGAATGGTGGAGTCAACCCTGGAAGAGACAAGGGGAACTGGAGGTGTTTACCTTTCTCCCTCTCTATCGCTCTCTTGGCACACACCTGGATCCCATTCCACATTAAACACCAGCAAGCGGCGCCCTGGACATCAGGCTGTATATAGGCATCCCGGGGCCCCCCCGTCGTTCTACTTCACACGTAACGATGTCATTCCATCTGCGGGCTTACCTCAGAGGGCCCCCAGGGGGCACAGTTTCTCATTAAAGCATGAGGGAAAACATCGGCACGACTCGTCACACGTGAATATCCCGCTCGGTGACAAGCGCCGTGGCCTGCACGTCCTGTGTGCCGCAGCTCAGCAGGACCTTCATGGTGGGGTATGAGTGGGAAACGCACACGGCAGAGAATCCCCACAACCAACAAAAAGAATGAAACCCAAACGCTCCCCAATTCCAGCCTGTGGCTTTTTTTTGCAGGTTAAAATCCCAGGCAAGGCCCTCGGGAGGGGAAGTTAACCTGAATTTCTCCCCCGAATATCTGGCTATATTAAACAGATGGAGTGAAAATTTGTAAGCAATGCAAATCAGGGCAAGAGTGTCTGCTAAGCAATAAATGGAATAACTCCTTCCCGAGCTCTGCCACTCCTGGCCATCGAAAGCAATAAAGCTCTCAGTTTACTGGAGCTGACTAGCCTTTACAGAAGTTTCCTTCACATCAGCGGAGACCAGCTTTATTCCGTCGATTTGTTTAACACACTAACTCGTCAAAACTCAATATTTCAGAACACTAAGGTACGGGGGACACTTGAATAAGCAGTCCAGGTAAAGAAATATACTGGAGGGTATAAAGGGGATGTTATATTTACGGGACAAAAAGCTTACTGATATAAGAGTATCTGTTCATAAATGACCCCATGTGAAATAAAGAATCCCCAGCATGTTCCTTCACCTTACAGTGAAGAGTGGTGAAAGAAGAAGGGGCGAATTCTCCCAGAGACAGCAGGAGAGATAACCAGAAACAAAAAAGGAGCGAAGGCCCCTTGATCTCAAACGTCAGCTATCCTGGGTGGACGCTCTTATCTCACATAATGACAAAATTTGAACAAATGGACGTGAAATTACTTAGCACGTGTCGTGGGATGATGCTTGATGAGATACAAGTCATCTGTGTCATCTTGTTCCTTTCCGGAACTGTGAGTTTAGATTGGTAACCTTTTCCAAAGGTAACGCAGAGAAAAAAGGCATGTTTCTGCACTCCCACAGAATTAAAACGAAATATTGTCTAGTAAGGCTAGTGCTTTCAACAAAAAATTTCTGATTGAATAAGATTATAATGTTATCTTTGAAACAGTTATCGACAGATAAAAATCTAATTATCCTCATCAGACGTAGCCTAAAAAATATTTATGCATTTCAAGATAAAAGTTCACTGTAAAAGTAAAACATTTAAAACTATTCTGATAAAATTGTCAAATTTCCTATCAGACACCCTTGTTGGACAAGTCCATTTGCCTCATTGGCTACCCAAGGTCACTCCTCCAGTGTCTCCCTGTCCAAACTTACATAAATCGCAATACAACACGAGTCAGGCACTTCAATTAACTGTTCAGGTCTTCCCTCATGTTTAATTAAATTCAAGGAGAAATCACTGCATTTAATTGGCTCTCGGAAATGTGAATTTACATATTTCCCTTCTACCCCTGTTGTGCTAGTTATTTGCTCTTGTTAACCGTCATAGCCGCTTGTTTGCATATAGACATACAGCGTATCTGAATCTATTCGGTATTCCTGACAAAAATGCATGTTAAGAAGCCTACTCGATTTCTGGATTATTTTTGGAAGATTATATTCACAACCCATAGTCTCCTACAGTGTGTAGGTGATACAAGAAAGTATATATAGATATAAATAAATAAATCTTATATGTACTTGTTCGGTGAATTGACTGATGCCGATGGTTTTCTCTCCCAATTGAGGCACAACATCAGTGCCACTGGGAACATCTAATGAGGCCATGGAATGGGACGGGACGGGACGGGACGGGACGGGGGGGTCAGAGCGCACCTCCATCCCTGTTAGAAATGTTCATGGCATCCCCGATTACCTTGCTCAGTCCCACCTTGACACGATCAGTTTCTCAATCATAAATAAACAGCCCGAGTTCGACGGCAGGGAGAAATGTAGGTTCTCACTTAACCAGCCTGAGATCGACAACCCGCGCGGTCTCTGCCTGGTGTCAGCCAGACACTGGAAGCCCATCGGGCTTCGGCTGGGTTTGGGGTGTGGTGTTGATGATATGTGGGTTTTACTGATACCGGACTTGACACTACTGTCGAGCAAGGACTCTGCCTTTTCCCTTCAGCAGTACAATGGAGTGATGTGTAAAATTTAAGCTTTGTAAACCGAGTGGGAGGAAATGAGAAAGTCTCGTCGCGGTGTCCTCGCGTCCAGAAATATCTCAGACGCCTTAACTAAAACACAATTAGTATTCAACGGACTGCCAGAACAGTCGCTCCGTTTCTGACTCATCGACGGGGCAGCGATCACGTCCCTGTAACTCAGTTCGCAGATTTGTAAAAAAATTAATTAATAAATAAAACGCAGGGAGAAATCTGAGCGCTATGAGAAAAAGATAACGTTTTCACAACAACGTTGCAGTGGGATTGATCACCGAGTCTCCAGTGACATTTTTACTCTTCATGAATAATAGATGAGGATAATTGTCTCTTTTGTGTTTATTCCCCCCAGTATTTTAACCCATTACTCTACCTATTTTTGTTCCACTCCCCTCTTCCATCCCTATCTCTTTAATAGACACATTTTTTAACGCTGCCACAGAGTCCTCCCTAAACAATTAAGCCGTGTGAGGCGGCTCGGGCTGGAGAGGCCTTTTTGCAATGGTGTTGCCATGACGAGAAAAGGAATCCGTGATTCACGGCGTCATGGGAAACAGATAGCTACCGATACCAAGGGACCCTTGAAATAAAATAAAAAAATTTACCCAGCCATTGGCTGCGTTTATTTATTTATTTATTGATTTTACCCAGAGGAGATCGGCCCACATTATCACAAGCCGCCTCAAGATTTCGACGGCTAAAAAGACGAATGGAATGCCAGATTCTGCGTTTTTGATTCACCTTTTAGAGTGATGCCGTTCGGAGCCTGATCTCTACAACGACGTCTGAGGTAGAGAAAGTGATTCCCAGGAGCCGGATCTCTAAATATCTGTGATAAAAAGCTAGCTAATGTGTTGTTTATCACACGAGTCATCCGAAAATTATTTGTAAATACAGACCAGTGCTAGCTATGAATTTAACGTCACCAAGTTCCCGTACATAGGTTGGCTAATAACAGGAATGGGTATTAAAGTCCAGAAATTGGTTGTATTAACCAGGCTCATCTTTCTCCTTTTCTTCTCAGATGTCCTACATCCCCAAACGTAATGAAAATCCGCTCTATCGTTGTTTTTTGATATGCTATAATTTGTGCCCCACGTGCTGATCCAGGATCAGCTAATCCAAACATTAGCCAAACCTCAAACCATTTTGTGCAAAATCGGAAGCTGATCCACAGCCAGGGATATGTTACTACTTATTACACCCCAGTGGCTGTACAGTACAAAGGAACATCTTCAACCCAGTCCAAGATTCACCTCTTCGTTTACATTCTAATCTGGTCTACAGAGCCCACTATTAAAAAAAAAAAAAAAAGACAATGTAATACCTATGTTTTCTTGCATGCCGTTACCTTCAGAAAAAATAACAATATAATAACACATCATGGCTGAAATGGCGAAATTTGAACCCCGGTCTCCTGAACCACGGCATAGTTTCTACATGACTAAAAGTCCCTGGCCTCTCAGCAAGGTTTCGGAATCCCAACAACACATTTTAACTGGACTGAACCAATAACCGAACCCAAATGAAATTTCCAAAACTGCACACCCCTACGCATTACGCAACATGACCTGGCCCGGCATAAAAACACACAAAAACAGCCATAACTCTGCAACACAACAACCTCTAAAACTCTGAAAGGTTCTGCCATATTTTGTGTAATCCTTTACAGGGGAACTCCTTTGCAAAGTAAAAGTATAGATCTGGACAACAAGAGACAGCTGAGAGACAGTGCTGTGGTGTCCATTCGATTCAACATCCCTGGTTGAAGTAAGACAGGGACCAAATCAAAACTCTGACGACTGACAGCTGACGGCTACAATTGTCTTTAATAACGTTTTCAGTTTTTTGTCAGTACCTTGTCTCTTCCACTCATAAAAATTAAATGCCATTAAATACAGTTATTAAAAGAGAGATTAAGGGGTCACTTGAACTCAAATCTGATTCCAGCCTAAGTGTAAAACTAGGAAGAAAGAGAGAGCGAGAGAGAGAGAGCGAGAGAGAGTGAGAGAGAGGGAGAGAGTGAGAGAGAGCAAGAGAGAGAGAATGAGAGACTGAGAGAGAGAGAATGAGAGACTGAGAGAGAGAGAGAGAGAGAGAGAGAAAGAGAGAGAGAGAGAGGGAGAGAGTATGAGAGACTGAGAGAGAGAGAATGAGAGACTGAGAGAGAGAGAGAGAGAGAGAGAGAGAGAGAGAGAGAGAGAGAGGGAGGGAGAGGTAACATTTGCTGCAAACCATACTGCTGTAAGTGAGAGCAAAAACACAGCACTCCCACAGGAGTCGACAAATGCCATCACCTTTTCATTCCAATTTTGATTTTTTCCCCCCAGAAGCTATCCTTGTTGAAATAAACGTAATTTAGATTCAGATCTTTCATCTCTGGCAGACCATATCCATACAGTCCAACAGTGCAATCCCTCCAACCAGCCTCTGACAGGTGTGTTTCTTTACAACTTTTGTAATTCCCTTCAGTCTCAAAACTGAAGCCTTGACTGGCTATGCAGACATCCTTACCTTACAGATTCTGTATCACATCCCGCAAATTATGTCTTTTAGGTATACCTTAGGCACATAACAATATTAAAGTACATTCATTTGAATTAAGTAAAGAGATTTTTCCAAAAGCAAATAAAAAACACAACTTATTGCCAATTTGGGGTAAACTGGAATTTGTTACCAAACCCGTTAAAGAAAAAAAAAGATTTTAACCAATTAACTAAATAAATACCTAAAACGAAGAATCCAAAAGTCTCTTCACTGATAATATAATGATATATTGAAAATGTTTTATGACTAACCGCTGTGATTTCACATGTGGGGAGGAGGCGTGTCCACACCTCAGTGCGGTTCTGGTGAAAGATCTGTCCTGAAGGCGTTTCCAAATCTGCACTTACGATCATCTATTACCAATTAGTCCCCGGCCCTGTCTCCCATCTCAGACTAAGCACAATAATTGTGACTGAAAGTGTCAGGTTTTGTGCCTAGTGATTTATGATAGATTTAACCTGCAACAGACAGGTTATTAATCTCACACAGCTCCAACACTAACGCGACAGGAGTTGGTTAAATGAAGAGGGATTTAAATAGGGCACTTCAACAAAAATTACATACTTTCTGCAATTATTAGGCACTTTTTAAAAAGAAAATGTGTGATTAATAATGTTTTATGAAAGTAAACACTTCTGTAAGTAATGATCCAGACAATGCTGTATCCTGAAATAATTTTACATTGCAACAGAGAGATAGATATGACCTTGTGCAAATTTAATAAAAACCATTAACTTCCTGCGGAGTCTGCCTTAAAACAGTTATTCTATCCCCCATAGAGAACATTGGTGTAGAAAATGGTGGCTCTTGGTGAATAACATCCCCCCCCAACCCGCTTGCCGCCTTGGCTCAGCCCGCTACAGATTCAGTAGGACACGTGTAACTGAAATTGGAGAATTCCATTTCCCGCGGGGGTGCTCCGTGCTTCGCAGCCAGTCAAATTTCCAACATTCTTTGCTCGTTCCTTATTAGAGGTTAGAGGTTTGCCCGTGACCTCAGGAAGATATGTACCCTTTCTCCCTTTCTTTCCCACTCCCTTTCTCCATCTTTCCATCCATCTTTTCTTTTATCCACCCCGTGTCCATCTCCATGTCTTCCTGACTGCAGGTCGATGTGTACAGAATATGAAAAAGGATCCTAATGAATTCTAATTTTCCAGCCCTTTGTTATACTGACTGTCACATTGACCACAGAGAGGAGAGGATAGGAGCTGCTCTCGTGCTTATTTATATATTTATGGTTTCTGCTGGACATTACTTCATAAGCTGCCGACATAATCTCTATTTCCGTCATTTAAACATTACAGTACAAAGCAAAATCATGCATGAATTTAATTCCATTGAGCAGCTGTCACAGATATTGGCCATACGTTCTGACGGAACTTCCCGCTGAATTAGGTAGTCACACTAATCTGGCTGCTAAGTGTTTAACATTAACCATAGTGAAGACATTTAGTGCCACTCTAGCCTAATTTCAGGTTATTTTGGGGATACAAAGTGCCCTAACAATGTCCTGCAGTCTGAACCTACTGCAAGATTTCTGCAAGCTAAACCGCGGATCGCATCTTCATCCCCTCGACACGTGGAGCATTGTGTCGAAACCGTCCTTCTACATTCTGTTCTTCTCAATTCACCATTCTTTCATTTAAGGTTTGAAATGTTGTTCCTTTCAGTAAATATGTCTGACACAGATCAGAACAAGCGAGATTTCTCTGTTATTGCACACTGGTGATTGTCAAAGCTACCATTGGTAAGAACAAAGCTGCTAATAAATATTATCATGTTTTTTTTTGTATTAAAGCACATTTTATTATATGAGGGGGAAGGTAAAGGGGCTATTTAAGCCCTGATTTAATCCATTTCAAATATTCTATCTTTCGCCTTCTCCTCTGATTCTCCTCTCTGTCTTCTATATCCATATCCATATATATATATCCATCTCCTTCTCTTCTCTTTGCTTCTCTTCTCTCTTCTATCCTTCTCCTTGTCCTTCTCCTTGTCCTGTCTTTTATCTATAGCCTTATCTCCTAACCTTTTCACTCTGTCTTCTGTTTCACCTTTCTCCTCTCTGTCTTTGGTTTCCTCTTTCTCCTCTGTCTTCGGTTTCCTCTTTCTCCTCTCTGTCTTCTGTCTTTCTTTCTACCCATCTCTCCTCATCCTTCTCCTGCCACATTACTCCTCTCTCTGTCTTCCTCTCTCTGTCTTCCATCTCGTACTCCTCATAATACTTCTATCCCCTTTCTTCTATCTTTCTCTTTACCCATCTCTCCTCCTTCTTTCTCCTCTCTTTCTTATCTCCTTCTCCTCTCCTTATGTTTCTCCTCTCTGTCTTCTATCTCTCCTTATCTTTCTCCTCTTCCTGTCTTCTATCTTTCCTTATCTTTCTCCTCTTCCTGTCTTCTATCTCTCCTTATGTTTCTCCTCTCTGTCTTCTATCTCTCCTTATGTTTCTCCTCTCTGTCTTCTATCTCTCCGTATCTTTCTCCTATTCCTGTCTTCTATCTCTCCTTATTTTTCTCCTCTTCCTGTCTTCTATCTCTCCTTATCTTTCTCCTCTCTGTCTTCTATCTCTCCTTATCTTTCTCCTCTTCCTGTCTTCTATTCTATCTCTCCTTATGTTTCTCCTCTCTGTCTTCTATCTCTCCTTGTTTCTCCTCTCTGTCTTCTATTTAATCTGTCTCCTCTCTGTCTTCTATCTCTCCTTATCTTTCTCCTCTTCCTGTCTTCTATCTCTCCTTATCTTTCTCCTCTGTCTTCTATCTCTCCTTATCTTTCTCCTCTCTGTCTTCTATCTCTCCTTATCTTTCTCCTCTTCCTGTCTTCTATCTCTCATCTTTCTCCTCTATCTTCTATCTCTCCTTATCTTTCTCCTCTCTGTCTTATATCTCTCCTTATCTTTCTCCTCTTCCTGTCTTCTATCTTTCCTTATCTTTCTCCTCTTCCTGTCTTCTATCTTTCCTTATCTTTCTCCTCTTCCTGTCTTCTATCTCTCCTTATGTTTCTCCTCTCTGTCTTCTATCTCTCCTTGTCATTCTCCTCTCTGTCTTCTATCTCTCCTTATGTTTCTCCTCTCTCTGTCTTCTATCTCTCCTTATGTTTCTCCTCTCTGTCTTCTATCTCTCCTTGTTTCTCCTCTCTGTCTTCTATTTCATCTTTATCCTCTCTGTCTTCTATCTCTCCTTATCTTTCTCCTCTGTCTTCTATCTCTCCTTATCTTTCTCCTCTTCCTGTCTTCTATCTCTCCTTATCTTTCTCCTCTCTGTCTTCTATCTCTCCTTATCTTTCTCCTCTCTGTCTTCTATCTCTCCTTATGTTTCTCCTCTCTCTGTCTTCTATCTCTCCTTATCTTTCTCCTCTCTGTCTTCTATCTCTCCTTATCTTTCTCCTCTTCCTGTCTTCTATCTTTCCTTATCTTTCTCCTCTTCCTGTCTATCTCTCCTTATGTTTCTCCTCTCTGTCTTCTATCTCTCCTTATCATTCTCCTCTCTTTCTTCTATCTCTCCTTATGTTTCTCCTCTCTCTGTCTTCCATCTCTCCTTATCTTTCTCCTCTCTTTCTTCTATCTCTCCTTATCTTTCTCCTCTTCCTGTCTTCTATCTTGGCTCCTTGATCTCCCTTTTCCAGCTCCCTTTCTTTCCCTGCCCCTGTCTCTGTCATTCTCACCTCTCCCCTGACCCTCCCTCCCTCCCTCTCCTAACCCTCTCCTCTGCTCTAACTGTCTCTCCCTCTCAACAGTCTGTGTGCTAATTTACAGATATCTGGAGCTTGAAGGCAACGTTGTTGATCCACTGTGGCAAAATCTCAAACAGAGCAATTACAGTATCTGCTCTCAGCACCCTCAAACACACTCCCGCCTTCCTCCCGGCAGCTGCCACGGTCACTGGCCGGGACCGAATAGATGAACAGACCGGCCAAATCGCAGAATGCATTGTGAAGGGACAAACATAATGGTGCATTCTCAAATTGATTCAAGGGAGCAGGTGGCTTAACAGCTAATGTGTTGAACTTGAAACCGTTG
This sequence comes from Hiodon alosoides, assembly GCA_025775065.1. Taxonomy (NCBI): domain Eukaryota; kingdom Metazoa; phylum Chordata; class Actinopteri; order Hiodontiformes; family Hiodontidae; genus Hiodon; species Hiodon alosoides. The sequence continues at coordinate 3,779 of JAOYSI010065168.1, read as the reverse complement.
TGGGTTCAACTCCGCACAGACACTGTATTTGTTGCACCCTGTCGGACATATTCCGTGGAAGCATAAAATTTATGTAAATCACTCTCGAGAAATCAGCCCCTAGAAAAATGGAAAATGTTACTTTTGGAAACCTGGTTTGCATTCGAGCCCCCTAAACATTGCCACTGAATCAATGACTACCTTAACAGATAAAAATAAACGCCGAAACTATGACACTTTGCTTCTAAACCGTGACCTGACGGATTCGTCCCACGCCATCTCGTCTCTCCTGTTCCAGACCACCCTCGTGCAAATCTCGGCCCCCGTGTACTGACCGAAAAGGCACTCCGTGAAATCTGCATAATTTGAGTTAATGTGAGGTAACTCGCGGCGAGACGACTTTGCCTCTCGCAGACTTAGATGACTGCCTGCAGGATGCAAGCGGAGACCTCCTACGCCAGGGGTGGGCGGCAGGTGCCCGAGAGCCGGAGAGGGGGAGGGGATTAAGTGATGAATGCGCTGAATGAAACAGGTGCTTGGCAGGAGTCTGCAGTGCGCAATCCAGCGAGTGGGCTGCTGTGCAGAGGGGACGAGTGGGGAGAGAGGACTCAATCTTCGCATGCACGTGACCCGGCCCTTGTTCGCGTCAATCCCTGCGCCGCTCGCTCTGATGCCGGGAGTCTTTACAGAGCCGGAGGAGACCACACATGCGGCCGTGTAAGAAAAGGCACATGCGGGCACACGCACGCACTCACGCCACCGCGCACGCGCGCACGCACTCACGCAACCACGCAGAAACGCGCGCACACGCGAGCAATGAAACACGGTTCATCGGAAAGGTTCGTCACTCCACCCTGACCGAGCGGCTGTCAGGTAAATGTCACCAAGAGCCACAGTAGGAACAGGACGCAGACACATGATGCCCTGGAGACCACACTTCCACTGGCATTAGCTTAGCCTAAAAACCAGTCAAACTCAGCTACCCCAAGGGTGGTAAAATGCACCAAATGCAAAGCACATCCTGGTCTCCTTTGTCTTGCCGGAAAGCATAAGGGCAGATGCAAAAGAGCGGTACAGTTGGTTTGAAATAAAAGCCCCGTTAGGAAACACGGAGAGGGGCGGATGCGTCTAATGAAGGCAGCCACAGAACGACATTCCCAAAGTTTAGAGCAGGAAACACCGAACCGAAAGAGACATCTCACGCGCCCTAACTGCCTTGACCCATTCAGCCAAACACGGTTTCATCAAGTGCAATAACAACAAGAACAAAAAGTGATAGTTAGGTAACCAACACAGAACCTAAAGCAATAACGGTGACAGTGGATATACTTAAGTCTTCTAGAGCTCATTGAAAACATAAAAGAACATCCTCTAAAAATTAGATTAGCAGAAATTGTTGACGCCAGATGGTGTGAGTCTGAAATGCACATAAATGTGACTTAACCTGCTTAGCGCTGGACGGGAGCCGCCTAATGTAGTTAAAACTGGATTTAGACAGGGGGTTTTGAGACAATCTCCTGGGAGAGGTCTTCAGTGCCGGAGCCAGGGACCATCGTTCTGGGACCCGGCGGGAAATTGCCTCTGGGCACCTCAGCGTAGACCCCGCAACCAAGCAGACAAGTCAAATCATCCGTGATAATGGCAAAAATCAGGCTGTCTCCACGAGCGGTTCCGTCAGCAGTGATTGCTTTTGCCCACGTTGCCACCCACGCCAGCGATGCTGTCTGGTCTTCTGGACCCAGCAGAACAGCTCCTCGCTCAGCCTCTAGGTGCACCCCTCCCCGTCTTATCCTCAAGCCCTACTTCGGCTGAATCCTAACTCCTAGCCGGAGCTCGAGCAGCAATATACATCATTTCCCCACGCACAGCACTGAACCCATTCAATAATTCACATGCCACTCGACCTCCAGTCACTGCCTTCCAACCTTATGTACAACTGCCCCTACCCTGCCGTTGTGGAACAGGAGCTGTGGAACGCACCTGCTCCCTTCTTTGACATCTTCACTCACACGCAATCAGTCAGTGAACTGCCCACCCAACCGAGGAAGCAGATCTGCAGAACCGTGGCCCGCTCACAGACAAGCCAGGCCCTAAAAGCGTTGGCGGAGCTGCATAACAGACAGAACTGGATGCCCAAAATATCATAAGCCGACGGAATGGACCTCCGTGCAGTCAGGAGATTAGAAGGCCTAGGGAACCGAGGGTCATATTATACAAAATAAAGTTCTATAAACCTCCCCTCGGAGGGTGCGATGCTGGCGTGTTGGAGATACGGAGGTTTGCGCTCCGGGGGCAGAGGTAACGACACAAAGGGCCACCGCTTCCCAGAGCTCATTTCTGTGATCTTCTTCTGCTCCTTCTCCTTCTGCGCAGGGTTCCTTTCAAGACTGTTAGACAAAGAGCTTGTGGTGAGCTTCCATTTAAACCCAGAGGAACCCTGAGCACTGTGAGCCGAACGGCTGGTGAGTTCGCAACACATCACTGAGCTGGGGGAGAGGGGGATTAGCCTGATAAGTTAAATGGGTCAAATTAGTTGAAATGAGAGAGCATTTTGAATTAAAATGTATTTTTTAAAAGAAATGGGTAAGTGTGTAACTGGATAGGAGACCTTTGCTGTTTTCAGCTCATCTCTGGCAGTTAGTAAATAAATTAAAAAATTCAATATCTTTTCATATAAAAATGTCTCCCTCAAGCCCCTTAGTGTTTATGGAGGTCACACAGCGTCTTTGGGGTGCAAACTGTCCCCACATCGCTGAGCACAGCCATGTTAGCCATAGAGAAGTAACAAAACCTGTTTGAATATCAGCTTCAAGTCTGTTCCCCACTGTCCCTCCGAAAAGACTATAAATAAAGAATGTGCTCACGCAGGCTTTGGATCAGTTTGATTGACAGGAGGAATTAGACAGGCAGATTGCTTCTTTTTTTTTGGCAGTGGGACGTGTGGACTCAGCTCTGCGGCGGCACGACTCCGTAATCAGATTTGAGGCGATGAGCGGCGTTCTCTCACACCTGCGCGCACTGTGTGTCCTTTCGCTTTCTGAGCCTGCGACACGAGGGGCGCGGGGGCCCAGGGGATGAGAATCGGCCAAACGTCCAATCACCCCCAAATCAATAAGACACCCGGCAGACATGGCACGCAAGATCTTTATATACTTAAAAACTTTTAATGCTATTTTAGCTTTCTTGCTTTTTCTTGAACTGAGGTAAGGGAGTGGTAGCAGTTCAGAATTCTGATCAGTCAAAACAGTTTTTGGCAACGCTATGTTAACATTTGTGAATTACAACTGTAGACAAAAACTGGAAAAAGGTTACTGCGGACAGTCGCATGGCCACCGCGGTCTCCACGACAACATGGCCCACAAGCACTTTCTTTCATCATCGCGGTACTCGTCTGCGGTTCTACCCGCCACACCTGCTTTAGTTTACAAATTATGAGCTAAAGAGAAGGGGGTGTAATCTGCGCGGGAGGGCACCGTCCACCACGGGGTTTCCGAAATGAAACGCTAACTGCGAAAAGGTGACAGCACAAATAGGATTTTGTTGTCCAGTGCGGAGTACAGGAAAAAACAGAGGAAATGAACATGCAACTGAATCGGCGGCGTTGTCTTAATGGAATGATGGTGGTTGGGGAGTACAGAGGAAGTCATGCTCATAACGCCCGCCACAGCGGAGGCAGCCCGAGTAAACCCACTCTCTGTCCCTACGACATCACTCATGCCCTCTGCAGACATCTTTGGCTAAGCACCGAGATTAGAACCTAGGTAACGCCTATGACATCACTCATGCCCTCCGCAGACATC